>JAPYYV010003289.1:0-25655 GCA_030522625.1 Copidosoma aretas
GAGGGAGGGGCGCGGAACCAATGAGACAGGCACGAAAAAAAGAAAGAAAAAACGAGAGAACAGAAGAAAAAAAAAAAAAGAAAAAAAAAAAAAAAAAAAAAAGAAAAATAAATAAAAGGAGCCCATGGAGGAGAGAGAGAGAGAAAAATCCACCCTCTAAGCATGACTCTTCCGTGAGTTGCTGCTGCTGCTGGCCGAAAAGTGCAAGCCAAACGCAAAGTAGAGTCATAGTATGAGCTGGCAACTCCTGACCGTCGCTGTATAATACAACGCCACCGACGCTACTGCTACTGCTACAACTGCTACAAGCGGCAATATAGTTGTAGTAGTATTATTATAATATGCTACTCATCGGTGAGGCAAAATCGGCGCGTTGTTACCTATGACCTGGTGCTCTCGACGTGCTGCTCGTACCGTTCGCGGATCATCCACGAGGGAATACGCAGAGTCGCCCGATCACTCGCTCCCGACTCGCTTCTGCAGTCTGACATAGTATTATTCTTTTTTTTTTGTAATATTTAAATAATCGTTCGAGCCACTATCAATTTGTTTTTTGGCCAATCATCATATTATTTATTTGTATCTGTTATTATTATTGGTACGTAAATACAAGAATGCAACATGTCGTATTTGATGTCTGCAGTTAGGTCCAACTTCATGTTAGTTCATTGGACTATGGGTAGAATAAGATACAAGTTAGATTGCTGTTGCACGAAAATTCGAGAGAACTAGGCTGGTAATCTGCAGAATATTGTAGGTACAGGTACGCATACCCATAAAGTACTTATGCTGATACCTGGTGGTGTGTGTGTGTCGTGTGATCTTGGCCTTAATACCCTAATAATACCCTGTATAGGTATAAATATTATCTATAGATCACCTATCCGATTACACATAATACGTGATGGCGGCTGCTGCTGCTGCTACTAAAGGTATATGGTTGGCAAACGTTGGCGCTGCGTCAGTATGACTCGAGAGCTCGGGTTCAGTGACTGGATGCTTTACATTACATATATATACTTACACATAGTGTATGATGAAACCTGCAGGTATTTATTTACCTATATAGTGCAATTATCATAATGTCCATTCATCGCCCCCGTTTATTACCGGCTCTTCGAGTTGACTTGCATACTACTGATTCATTTTTTGATAAATATTTAAACGTGATATACATGTCGTATATGCATAATATACCCTATACTTGTACACGCATACTCGACCCGCATGCGTTGCGCAGAATGAATACGATGTTTCATACCTTATGCCATGCTACACCTTTCATGCGTGATACAATGAACTCTTTGGTGCCATGCTCTTCTCAGTTCGCATTCTAATCGGTGACGTTTCAGACAAACCCTGTATCTGATATATCTATTTGGCTTTTGACGGTTGTCGTCAATTTTTCTTATATACATCATCCGTCGTGATTATTATGTCCAAGGTGGTGCAGATTTGTATTAATTCGGTTTAATGAAAATACAGTATCTCTTAATCTATGATACCAACATGTATCTTCTCAGCTGTGCGCCAACTAGTTGATACGCCCATAAATATAGGCAAATGTATAACACTAGCCGTAGCTTAATTCGTTAGGCGGGAAATTAAAAAATTTAATTCCTATTGGCTGTTCCTCTCTGATTAGAGGATCTCAAACTTCGCGCTTAACGAATTAAGCTACGGCTAGTGTATGTACAACGTGTTTTGGTATAAGTTTGGAAATCGATGGAAATGCGTGAGGAATACTGTACTATAGATACTTGACGAGGTTGAGCGCATAATTAATTTTGATCCGTCGCGTACGTACTCTCCAAAAAATATAGTGGATTGAAAAACGATGGCGATACTTTGGAAAAATGCAAGAGAAATCCTTCAACAGCTTTCTCAGCGTGCTCTGTGATTCAGTCGACGATGCAGTCTCGGAAAGCACGCATTATATAGAGTAAAATTTGCAGAGGAAGCTTTTTTAATTGTCTTGTTGAGCTTGATCTTCTAATACAGTCTTCCAGAAAAATTTTCAGAATGCTCATCGCGCGATCGGAAAAGCACGCCACGCCAATAAATATACATGTGTATATACATACATGAAGGGTGGAGGTAAATTACCCGAGACGACAGTCTCTATCCACTCGGTGTTTACACTTGCGGTAATTGGACCGAGACGAGACGTGACACACGATTTTGCTGACTGCGACTGATGTTTGTCCTCTGCCGCCTGCTCGGCTGCAGTGCTCTCGGTATCGTTTTCCTTTGGCAAACTCACTCGACGGTGTCGATCAATCTCCGTGCTGTGGGTGCTTACTTATAGCCTGTGCAGGACTCAAGTACTTGTACGGTACGCGTATAATTATTAGGTGACATGGATTTCATCGGTCTCAACGATAAGTAGTACAATATATTGTTCCTATACCTATATGTACAGTATTATATATTATATACATATATATATATATATACGTGTACGGCTCAGACTGATAGCATAAGTTGTTATAGATATATGCATAAAATTTATTGATCTACATCACATCGATCTGATGGGCTCACTGTTGAAATAGCATATTTTTCGTTATCGCATTGGAGGATGAAAAACGGCAAATTTTTGTAATATCAATTGTTTTTGCCAAATGGAGCGAAAAAAGCTTTGTCCACTCGATCGATATAAAGAAAAAAAACAACGAAGGAATTAAATAACATGGGAATTGGAAAGAAGTCATGATCCAGTGCTTACGTATATAATAGGTAGATGCGTCCTGTATAATACATTATATACAATATTACTATATCACGGGCGCCATATGCATCGAGCAAGTATTATGTACTTATACAAGTATTATAAGGGAGGCTCTGAGCGAATGAGGAGCTTTTTCTTCTCCGAACCGCCATTACCGATGGCTCGAGCGTAATAATACCTGTATACATAGGTATACATACATAACCATACTGTGGATACAGAACCCGAAGGGATGGGGGATTGGGGATCGAAAAAGTTGCCTCCTCTCGCGTCACACGGACACACACAAATACATATAAATACGCACTACGCACACATCATGAGAGCAGAGGGGGAGAAAGGAGGTGGGTCCGCTCTCATCCCGACATCTTGTCGTTCTTCTCTGATGTAGTGAGTATTACCTAAACTTACGTGCTCCCGCGTTTCTTCCCCTATAGGGTACAGTCAGTCCGAGCGAACGTTAGTCCCGACGAGTGAAAAAAGCTACTCGTAAAAAACAAAGAGAATGTCACATAACCCAGTCAAAAAAATTCATATGGATCGATATGGATTTTGTTCCAAAACGCCACATCCATGTAAAAATATACCTATGTATATCGTATATATAGATATAATTTTACATGGATGTGGCGTTTTGGGACAAAATCCATATCGATCGATATGGATTTTTTTTTATTGGGAATACAGCGACGAGTCGATGAAGCGTACTGTTTGTTATTGCGTGGAAAGTGGACAAACTAAAGAAACAATTACACGCATATTGTTGTACGTGTTATGACTTACTTATTGTGCTTTTTTTTTTTTCGAGCCTGTACCCAAGTATATTATACATTACATTGGAACGTAACATTCAGTAATGAGAAAAAAACGCGCTCGCCTATAGTATTTCCACGCGTTCGTACAGTATAATATAATTTAATATAATAATATTATACACGAGTTCACAAAAAAAAAAAATGACACTAAGAATTATGTTCGATGGAGCGTTGTTACTTTGCCGTTGTGTGTAACATATACACTAAGTATACCCACTATGTAAGCATGGAGCCCAGGAGGCTGATGGTGTACATCGTAGCAGGCAAAGATTAATTATTTGAAAAGCATATAGCGCGCAAAAATATTCAGCAAGAACTACATAAGTATAGCGAAAGGAATATATGCGTGTACAACAACACATACATTAGAATATACAGGAGTGTATACCCCACACGTAAACTATATATACATAGACTCGGGTATCGAGCACGAACAAAGGAACAAACTCTCCTGAGCATACTCATGTACACGTATACGTCTATATATATTATATATACGCATGCACCATTCACGCTCCTTGCCAAGAACAATGGATGTCTATACAGCTCCTCGTAGTTCTCTCTCTCTCTCTCTCTCTCCCTCTCTCGACAGCTCTAAAATATGCCGGCGAAGAAGAAAAAAAAGGAGCAAACCTACCTATCCTCCCTCCCCCTCCTCATCCATGGGTATATTAATAATTATTCGTTATCGGGAGCCCCATTGTGCCTCGATCTCGCGAAATCGTCCCGAGCGTGCAACCGCAGCCATCTTCTTCTCCTTCTCCTCCTCCTCGTCTACTTCGTCGTTACAATATTCTCTGATGCCAGTTCCGTTTTCACATTTTATTCCATCGTCTTGATCAATTAGCCTCCCTCCACGCGAATATCAAGCGAATTTCACACGCCCACATGCACAAACGTATATTTATTTCATTAGCATTGAAATGTGGGAAAGCGGCAATTCCGATGACGGTGGGGCGGTAAAGGATTAAAGTTTGGTATTACCTATGGACATGTGGGAGCAAACCATACGACGTACGGTGTACGGAAAGCACCGAGGAGTCGCTCGCGGGAGATAGAAATACCCTGGTGTATTCATTTGTATGACAATAATGGCACGATGCAGCGTCGCGTCACATAGATCTATAGATGCAGGATGAAGAAAGCGCGTCTACGATGATAATACCTGTAAAATTTTTATTTTCAAACAACTTTCATCTTATACAAATGAAAATCGCTATTGTTATTTCAATGAGCGGGCAGCATCCCCCGCGATCCAATGTAAATATATATATATATATATATATATATATATATATCGGGCGTGTGGATGTATAAAAAAACGGCACCATCGCTGACATGGCCGGGACTTGATGATGAACATTGGACCAGCATATTACACCTACCACAAGTATTATTTATCATCTTGGACGATATATTTATTTTACTGCAAGCAGATTCCTGTGTCGTCGAATGATGATATCATCATCAGCATCATCATCATCATCATAATCATCATCTTCGGAGTGGCGTAGTGGTGACTTTAACTGAAAAGAACAAGTCTCCCGTGCAGTCGTATGCATAAATATATTAAAATCACTGTTACTTTTACCTCGGGGCCAGCTTCGTATGCGTTTGATGGGATTTAGATAAAATATTTTGTCGCGCTACTTATAGGCCCTCGTGAGGCTTCATGTAATGATTTACAATTAATCACATGGGATGAAATCTACTGCTATGATACCATTCTACTTTTCATGATATCGTCTTGCTATGCACGTGTCCTACTCTTATCGATGCGCATATATACATATATATATATATATATATATATATATAGATTTTTTTTTATATTATCCTGCTATACGTCCGGCTCCTATTGTAAGGGCACTATTCTGGGCACTGAGCAGTTGGGAAAGGGAAGGGACAAGGGATGGGAGGCCTCCCCATGACAGGGAGGGTGGTAGGGAGTGCACACATACATGTATATATAATGTTTTATATACAACAAATCGTACGTCGCAATTTATTATTATTATTATTATTATTATTATTAGCATTACATGTACTATTGCATACGTATATATCTCATACTAATATATTATATCATATATTCATATGTAGTTGTATAGGTATCGATAAATATGTATATTTCATCGGTAGGGAGGAAAAGGAGCTATTTCGGATTCGCGCTGAGAAAAAGGTGCCATTTAGGAAGATCATCTTTGCGATAAAAATAAAGCTGTTTATCGTTCCCTCCCTGTCAGAAAACTTGCAGTGGGAAAGTTGTTCAGCTTTAACTCAGGAATGTCCATCTAAAGTTTCAGGTCTTAATGTTGTATTGACCAGATATTATAATACAAGTGGTTTTTTAAGAAAAAGTATATACGCCATGCGTGAGCTACTCGACTGTTTAATGGCTTATACGTTGTAATATCTATATGTAATAACATGAAACTTGGCATGGGCATTCCCGAGATGAAGCTGAACAACTGTTTCGCTGCAAGTTTTCCGACAGTGAACGATGAACTGCTTTATTTTTATCACAAAGATGAATTTCCAAAATGGCACCCTTCCTAGCGCGAATAAAAAAAATTGCACCTTTTTCCTCCGAAGCGACGACTTATTACTTCTTATACGAATGCCAGCTATACTTTAAAACGAATATTGGGCGTAACTTATTAAATCACGGGTAATCTGGGGTATCGTCGTATAGAAAAAAGCGCCTGGAAAGCTTCGAGGCTCGAAGCAGGTATACGTACAACAAGGAGATTATAGCTAGTATACAGGCAGCCACAGCTGGCCACAGGGATTACGCATTACAGCCATATATATGCATGCAGAGTACCTATACGTACAGCTGTAGGCTACGGGTCTGGTGAAATTCTTCGCAAAAGTATGGAAGATGGTGCTATTGTTGCTGCTTTTGCCGCCTATATACGGCGGCTAAAAGAATTCATACGACCAATTCTCGAAGGGATGACTTGTGCCTTTTCTATATGACTCTGTAATTTAATGTCAGCACATTATCCACTGTTGCACCACCGAGGTTGTGACTGCTCAAATTTCGACCTCGCGTACCCTACTTAGTTAGCAAAAAAAATGTTTTTTGGTGTTTTTGTTTTGATTCAAAAGGTCCGCCCGGCTGATGAACTTCCTCATTCAGGTATTCTTTTCGGATGAAAGTTAATGATCACATCTTTATGTAACTGATCCGTGGTCAAGCTTCCAGCTCTCATCCGTAAGGCATGCAAGTTATGTAAATGCCGTGCTAATCAATGAAAAAACAACTTCACTCCATATTGATACTGTATTGTCTGCCAGCGAGTCCTCGTTCTCTTCAGCGCATTCCAGCCAGTCCCATCATCACCATCATCATCATCCTCGATCCTACATGTGTACAATGCATTCTGTTAAAGATGCGCAGGAAATGAGAATATGGTGAATTAGTATGGAAGGCAGCTGTATATCATAATGCGCATGCCACGGGCAGCATGTATTATAAATATGCTGTATATATATATATATGTATATACGTATAGATACATGTATGGGGTATAAAACATCACCAGCCGATACAGCTATACATTTAATGTACAAGGGAAGTCAGCCAGTCAGCGTCGTCGGTAGAAGTGGCTCTCCCCCCTCCCCCTCCGCCGGAGGGGGGGCGCGATTGGTCGAGGCCGGGCTGCTCCTTTTACTCCCGGAGCGCGCGGCAGCCAGACGAAGACGGGAATAGGTGTACCGTTCCGGGTCGGGCAATCCCCCCGGAGCCCGCGCGGGGTATACCCTCACGACGGCGCCTACAGTCCGCCCGATCCGATACACCCGAGAATAACATTGCCGATCCCCGTATACTTACCCCACGTCCTTGCATCCAACTACTTATGCGTGCCCTTATCGTCCCTTTAAATTGTTTTTCGGTGCCAGTTTCGTTTATTTGCTTCCGCCGCGTCGCTGGGGCTCCTCGGCAGATCGTCGCCGATGAGGGAGTACACTTGAGCAGTCCGTGTCCGATGTGCTCGGACTTTTGGGACTCTGCCGAGCAGGTTGTTTCGAGAAAGTGACTGCGGTGCTACGATGCGCCGAGATAAAGAGGCCGAGGGGGGGATCGTTCTACCCTTTCGAGTGATTAATTTATTGTGCCCGCGCAGAGATGAATAAACTCTGAGAGTCTCGCTGGAGTGTGTCCGCGGGTGCCGGCGTGTGCGCGAACCACAGGCGTCAGTTTCGGGGTGATTTTTGTAAGACAAAATAATTAGTGCCGCACTGTTGTCCCGCGGAGTTTGGGCGGAAAGAGGCAAACGAGCCAGCAGCAGCAGCCAACGAGGGAAAGGGAACAGAGCCAGGTATTTTTGCAGCCAGCTGGCCAGTGCGTATTTTGTACACTCTGCGTATCGCGCTTTTGCAGCGCGTCCGAGATGCCGATGTGTTGGTCATTTTGTACGACCAAAGTTCGACGAAATCGATCGGTATGGGTATTGTACGGTGCTGTTGGCGCGACAACGGCAATCTGCGTTCCCCCTGACTCGGTAAAATCACGAGTGAAACTCTAAACGACGGGCGATGCGCAATTAACCCCTCATCCCCGGACCAATCCGTCCTTACCCTACGTACCCTCGCCAAGCGGACACGCGGAACCAATCGACCGGAGCGTTGTATTTATTGTCGTCGACGAGCTGACAAATTGACATGCGCCGATTTTCCCGAGCCCTACGGCTTTTCTCTTGCCGATTTTTCGTTTGCTCGTGCGTGTATAGCATAGGTTGTAAACTAAACTTTTCATTTAACGGGGGCAAGTTGATTCTCGTATACTCTGATGAGAGTTGCAGATAGTGGTGAGATTCGTTGATTTCGATCGTCGAGTCACTTACCGTCAGACAGTATGCATGATGCGATTTGTGTTGGATCCATCGCATGGCGTTTACTTATTTTCGATTTTTGTGAAGGGCGTGAGTACTCACTCATCAATAATTCCAAAAGTGTGTCGTGAATGTTAGGTTTGGTCAGTACATCCGTATTTGTTATTCAAAATTGTAATGCCATTTTTTAGTTTTCAAAATTCATAGACATAGCTGTTTAAATACAAAGAAAAGAAATACCGAAAGCTTTCATTGGTTGAAATGTATTTTTCCTATAACCTTGGGCGTTTATGAGTGGTTGCTGCATGCGCCCTCGGTAGGAAAAATAGCACCCGCCACTAATGCGCATCCGGCCAAGCCAATCCCAACGGTCCAGTAGACGCCCTGGAGAGATGCATTATTGACGAAAACTACTACATCTAAACGTGTTTGAAAATTGGTACATGTACCTTCCTTGCGCATACATTTTCCGTCGCAAAAATTTTGAGCATATTATAGTAGGCGCGTCCGGGTCATCTCCGAAAAGGTTGAGGAAAGGAATCTGAATTCTCGAAAGCTTGAAGAACAATTTTTCTAGGTTTAGTTATTTTTTATGAAATGGCATGGTTATTTGTTGTGCATTCGTAACGTTAGATTTAAATTTAAAAAAAAAATGGATAACAAATTGTCTGTGACTGTTATACCTGCTCCAACAGATGTTAACAAAGGGGGTTACTTTGGTATATGCTTCGCGCAAAAAGGGCAGCGCTAAATCCCTATACACCGTCAGCTATATCAGATACATATGAATGCATCATCAACAGTACTTACTGTCTGATATACTGCTGCATAGTTCCACAAAACAATGTTCTTTATGCCTCAAGCCTTGATTATATCTAGGTGTATATTGAAAAAAAAAACGACTAACGAGCATCCAAAGAATATCAATCCACTGCATAACATCCATATTGCATTTAAATTGATGTCCATATTATTTATTGAAAAGACGATTTGTACATATAATATAGATGCACCGACAGAGAAATACTAATTGTCATTCAATCAATCGGCATGAAATCGAAGGAAATTTTTTCGAGACTCTGGGGCACGACGAGACGGAACGGGACTACTTACCAATGTTTAAGTCCTTGTCTCGATACTTTTTCATCCAAACCGTAACCATCGTCTCGTCCCGACGAGTATACAAGTAATGTCAGAGAATCGACGGCAACATTTCGTTCGATTTCAGTGACTTTTGGTGGATAGTCGTATGAGTAAATGAGTGTAGTAGCGAGCGAGGATGCGAGTACATAAATAGTTTACACTGCTGCATGGACCGAAATTCCCCTGTACATACCTACCCGCGAAAAAAAAGCTTATAAGCAAAGCATCATCAGCATCAGAGCCAAACGTCATCAGAGTCCCTGGTCTCCCCGTATCCTGGGATGCAGATGATGGCAGATCCCGCGGCGATCGGCACTAAAGTAAACGAACGAACGACACAGGCCACAAATGCCGACCATATACCTAGTACCACCATCACTACCGCCAGCCGGTGTACGGCGAAAATTATGAGAAATGATGTGTCAGAAGGGAAATGTCGTACGGCCTCTCTCTCTCTCTCCCTCGGCAAGTTCAAAGAGTGTGACTCCGAGGAGCAAGAGGAGCGTATACATATAGTACAATACAGAGGCTGCAGTCGGACAGACATCAGGCACATTGAAAAGCGCGCACGTTTCCGCATCTCCTCTCGCCTCGTCCGCGATATATAAGTATAATGTAAGTATATATACTGGTCACTCTGCACCAGCTCGGCCGCCGTCGCCGCGTCATCGTGATGCGCTCTCCTCGACTTTTATCAAGTTCGCGGCGTCCGCTCGCTTTGCCCTGTCAGTTCCTTTCCGTTCGGTGCCAATGCGAGTATCATAAGTACTTACCTACCCTACTTTACCGCTGCTCCCCGTCGCAGCAGTTGCGACAAAAACAGAGCGAGTAATTCCTTCACCCGATGTGCTCACTCCGCAGCGGCAGAATTTTTTTTCTCCCTCCGCGCAATCGTAAGTCGTTGGTCAAACGATGCCTGACGACGACGTGACGACGAAGAACTTTACCGTATACAATATTATATGCCACCGATAAACACTAACACGATCGTAATATTTTTCAGCATACGCTTCATTCCGTTCGAACCAAGTTCAAACAGCAGCCGGTGGAATAAAAAAATATTTATAAAAAAAGATGCGGGCAGAGCTCGATCATCGGAAAACCATCGATAACTATTATTGCTGCTGTTACTAATATATTGTCATCATCAGCTAGCGTGTTATACAGTGTACTAGCTGTACATCAAATTATTAACGATCGATTGCGGACAATTACTTTTCGGGTCGTAATTATTTAATCACGCGCGCTGCTTCTGACAGTCCCATACTTATACTGATGCTCTTTCGTTAGTTTGTCGTGTATAATTAAGTAATAACTATGTACATCTTTCGTCGCAACGGCGCGGCGGCTCACACAATTACTATCGACCCCTTGATCTTCCCCTCTTTTTGATTCGATTAACTTACGTAGAGTACGAAAAAAATTCATTAGTTCGTTCAAGTCGTACGCCCTAGTTTGATTACGTCCACCGGAAAATTCCGGGTAAAATTAAAAAGAGCGATTCATTCATCAAAATGTGTTATACATGTATACATACAGCTACGCCAGAGCTTGACCCAACCCCTCACATTTTTTTTTCACAAGCTTATCGGGAGTCATAACTTCTACAGCAAATGTATTTCGAGGTGCCATTTTTAAGATGGCTGATGTTGACTTGTTAGCCATTTATTACTGTGCCAATTAGATGAAGTGCTTTGTTGAAGCTCGTCGAAGCTCGAGAAAGCGCCATGTCCTCGGTAGTCTGTATGCTTTCGATGCTCCTTTCTGACAAACCTAACGTAGCTCTTTTCGACATACTTTCTACTACAGATATACATTAACCTCTCCGTAAGACTCGTGCGACGATTTTCGACGAAATTGATATGTTTTCATCCTTCGCAGCTGTTGTGCAGGTCTGTTAGAAAAAGACGAATCAGCTACCATTTGTCGGCTGTCTTTGAATACCTAGCTAGTGTACAGGGTACCATTCGTATGCCAGTGTTTTTTGTACACACGAGTAACCATAAATCTTTTAAAATATTTTAAGTAATTTGATTTAGAAAATATTTGTTCGATATGTGCATTATATGCAAAAGTTAAGGAAGACTCTTTATTCAATTGATGTTTCCGTAGTAAAATCGCAGAGCACAAGGGCCAGTATTGAGTGACAGTACAGTGCTACTAACTAGTATTTAATAAAATCTACTGGGTCGGTATCTGTTACACGCGTTTTTACAACTATAAATGTTACTTGTATATTTAATTAGTTACTCATGAAATTCTAGTATTAAATTAGAACTTCTTTTCGCGCATGATTATCATTTGAGCATTCGAGTAAAGAACGGCGTAACAGCTATCCATCTGAAATCAATCAAGTCTTTATTCACGTTAGAATTCAAAGCCCAAGTAGCAGCTTGCGAGAGACTAAAAGTAGACCGACCTGACTGCACTGGCGGAACAATAGTGTTAAATTAATGGGCCATTTTCCATGTATGCGTAATTATTACTGTTGTTATACATACATATATAATATGTAAGTACGAGTATGGAAAAATCCGGACTTGCGGTTGTGTCTGTACAGAAAACTTGTTTCCCCACACATGTATGTGTATAAAGAAATGGAAGGCTGTGCAGGTGTATAGGTGCCCTATCTGCGGGCTACAAGAGTATCGAGGGAGGAGGGTAAGAATAACAGAACAAGCGTATACCCACCTACACAACAATAGTCCAAGCTCGGCGTGAGAACATCCCATGATCCAGAGTGCCCGGCACTTGCTAGAAAAACAGAAGGGGCACTACATACCTTGTACGCGGCACGTTTTGTTGGGCGAGGTTGGAGAATAAAGGATTCCGAGTTGTTGCTACCTATTTCGGCCCCAGACTGCAGGATGCACCAACGCATCTAATCGAGTATATCAGCGCCCCCGATTGTCGGAGGATCGGGACAAATTTCATACACACTCAAACGGTTAACAAACAGCGCGAATCACCTTATAATACAGCTTGCCCCACTCGAAATATTCGCATCGGAAAATTTGTTTGAATCAACTGCATATTCAAGTAGAGTATACACGAGTTTCTGGCGCTACAGTCAGAGCTGGACGCATAAGTACGTGGATCGTCGCGTTGCAGACTCGTTGACTGGGCGATCGAACGGAGAAGGAAGGGGGAAAAGGACGCGCAGGTAACGAGAGGGTGGGATATCTGTTATTAGAGATAATAAAATCTCGTGGAATAATAATAAGAATAGTAATAATAATAATAATAATAATTCACGAAGCGCAAGAGCGAGACCTGCAGCCTTACACCTTCCCTCTCTGCTTTTCGTCCCCGCGCACACATCGAATACATACATACATATTCATGCAGACGCCGTAGTAGCTCCTGTTGTTTTTTTTTTATCCTTCCCAACTCTGTGAGCCATCATCCTCCTTTGTAGACGAGACGTCAGCTGACAGACCGAGTCGCACCAGTGCACGTTCATCGGGAATTTGGGAAATATTAGAGCGAGACGTGCTACAGGGTCGGACTGACAGGTGGGCAAATATTATCTCGCGCGCGTTCGGGCTGACGTTGGGGGGGGGA
Source organism: Copidosoma aretas (assembly GCA_030522625.1). Classification (NCBI taxonomy): domain Eukaryota; kingdom Metazoa; phylum Arthropoda; class Insecta; order Hymenoptera; family Encyrtidae; genus Copidosoma; species Copidosoma aretas. Next base: position 13,095 of record JAPYYV010003289.1, read on the forward strand.
TTCGAGATTAAAATTATTATATACCGTTCTCGCGTTCGAATCAAGTGCATGATGATTGTACGAAGATCTCGTTGAGCAAAAAACATAATCGGGACTGGGACGAAACAATTAATCGAGGGCCGGAAAATGATTTCAAAAGAAAGTCAGCGACGGGGCAAGTTGCAAATCCCTCCCAAATGAACGCGCGAGAGCAGCAAAAGAAAAATGAAAGAAAAACGGCTGCGAGAAGAGATAAAAAAAAGAACCATCGGCATCCCATTGGTCGTGGGGCGTCGACTTTTTACAACGACGCTTTCGTTGATGGGGCCACGGCCGCGCCATCGTGCAATATATAAATATACATCACACGCCCGCACAGCTAAAAGAGTATAGCAAGACGGAACGCAGGTGGACCGCGCAGGGGTGAGCCGAAGCCCAATTAGTCATGCAGCGCTGAGGCTCTCTTCCTCTTTCTTTCTTCCTCCCCCGCTATTGTACTTTGTTCGATCTGCACCTTCTCGGTACTATATACATATATATATATATATATATACATATACCTGTAAGTAAATAATAAATGATGCTCGGACAATTTCGGTCTCGCGGACGATTCACTAGTCACCACCTCCACCGTATAATCGAAGGAGTCTAGTATACAAGTACTCTGTACAAAATAATTCCCCGCTTCTCATGCTTATATTATTCCCACAGGCGAGTACATCCTCTGCGCGGGAAGCGGCGCGTCGTCGGGCCAGAGCAGCAACGCAGAGGAGGTAGAGGACGGCCAGTCCAAGAGGGCCAAGAGGAAGAAGAAGAAGAAGAGGAAGAATCCCAACAACGGCAAGGCACCGACGACAGCGGGTAGGAAGGAGGAGGAGCAGCTAACGGGGGAGGCCAGCCTCAGCGAGCTGGTCGGTGGCCTGGGCGGCGAGGACTCGCTCGACCTCGGCCTCGAGGACGATGACTTTGCTGCCGAGCTGCTGGGGAACGGCTGTCTGTTAGACGACTATCCGCCCGTCGGCGGCCTCCTCGGCAACGACTCGCTCGGCCTGCCCGAGAGCTTCAACCTCGAAGAGGCGCTCCAGCTCGTCGGGCTCGATGAGGTTCAGCTCGAGGTTCGTCTTGTACTTACTGCACGTTGTATCGTACTTACCCACCATCACCTCTAATCCTTCCGCCCGAGCTTCCACCATCATTGTACGCGGGTGATTCCGCCGAAATTTGCACTATTTGCGTCCAAAATTTTCGGATGTAGAAAATTAATTTTTCCAAAACTATTTTGCGTTTTGTGTTATCATTACAGCATTGGAAATCGATGCTAAATAATACACCAGACTATTTGAAAAATGCTTTTTCGACAGAAAACAATTTTTTTTTTTTATTCTCTGGGCAAAAATAGAGACAAAATATTCAGACATTTTTCTCCAAAGTCAATAGTACCCATTAGAGTGAACAATTTCTAAAGTTTGGAAAAATATACGTATGCATCCAAACTTTCAAACATTCCGAATTTTTTACTCGAAAACTATTCATTTTGGAGAAACATGTCCAGAGACTAATTCTTCTTACTTTAAGCTAAAGTATGCGAGAAAAAAATCTTTCAGTCATAATCATTCGATTTTGCACCTACAAATTCATTAATTCGCCATTACTAAACACATTTAAGTACATCACAAGTGGCTGGATTGCGACAGGCATACTTTCCCACAACATGAAAAACACCCTAACTTGGTGCAGAGCATGAAAAACGCTTTACGCATTTTTTTTCTATATTTATTAAAAATAGTGCGGTTACGAGATTCGTCAGATTGACCGTTGCAGCATTGATATTTCGTCTTCAGAGCTCTCCCATTCCTTGAAAATGGCGTTTGTGCCAACTGAATTCTTTAAAATAATCGAATTCACGAGAGAAAAAATACACCCAAGCAGCTGTACCATGTGGTTACGGATTTGACCAAATTTTTCAATAAAGTGTTTTTCGATCGCGAAAACAGCTCGTGTCAATAGATAGTCGAATTTTTTGGGCTCTTGTCGAGTGAATTTTATACTTTGGTATCAAAACTACAAAATCCAGCGTTTTTAAAGGTTCATAGTTGATGTAAAGCAATCGAAAAATGCCATAAAAGTCGATGCAAACTTGTTCGTGCAAACCGTTGGACAACAAGTAAACAGCTCGTGACGATAGGTTGTGTTGAATGGTGGTCCAAAACTAATGAAAACTTCAAGAAAAAGGTCTATAATTTTAAGTATGTGCACCAAGAAATCACCCACGTGCATGATGATAATAATAATAATAATAATAATAATCATAATAATAATAATCATAATAATGTAACGTTGACGCGAGTAGAAAAAACTTGACGTGAAGAAGAAGAGGAAGAAGAAAAAATCGATAAGGAAGAAGAGGAGGAGTAGCAAGAGCGGGCCCAGTAGTGGCGAGGACTCCTCGCGCGCCTCGACCAACAACTCGATCGTCGACGAGGACTACGACAGCGGCAGTCCCGAATCCGCCAACATGCTTCACCACCAGCACCCGACGCAGTACCATCATGCCCACCATTCGCATCCGCACCGCTTCCATCAGGTCAGTTTTTATTCTATCGTCTTTGGGGTTCCCCCCTCCCTTCCACCCTCTTTCGCCCTGTACATACTTTTAGTTGTACTTTTCTTTCAACCCCCTTGCAATGTAGGCAGCTCATCTTTTTACTTGTGCGGTCCAAAGGCCAAAATCTTACAGTCTCTTTCAACGCTTTTCTCAAAAATGTAATTTCAACATTGGAAATATGAAAGTCAAACCCCATCCTATATATACTTGAATATGTAGTTTCAGCCGCATGTATTATACGTACACTTGGACAAGCGTTTTCTTTTCAAGCGATGTATCTCTCGATTTTTTGCTACGAGAAATATATTTTTAATGCTACTAATCGATACAAAACTCACGCATACGAAGCGCGGCGCGCATATTAAATTTAGTCCATTATCAGTTGTGTAAATTTCTCGTCAAATTCAGCTTATCAAGCCTGCAGTAATAGCAACGTTTTCGTTTTGTCACATTGCTCTCGGTAGTGTTTAGGTGTATATATATATATATACATATTATATGCACATAAAAAAAAGTGAATGATCAAAAACGAGCAAAAGCAAAAAGAAAACTCCAAACCGAGTAAATCGTGAAACGCACACTCGGCAATCAAGACTGTAATGTATACACACAAGTACAGAAGCGCCCACACGATGTATTCATTTACCCGTGCACGTAAGAAAAACGTCGGACTCAGTCGTCACCTGTTTCTCCTGAATCGTAAAACATATCGTAGAGTGTATAAACGACTATTAGCCATGCCATCCTGTTGATCATTGCCATGCAGTGATGTGCGCGCGGGGCACTCGGTCAGTGCGACTGCACGCACATGACGAGAAGGAAGAGATGCATGACGTTACGCAAGTGGCTATATTTTTGCGAACACGGCATAATAAATGTAGCCTAATGCTATAAATTATAATCGCCACCGTCTTCATCGTACTTACTCGTCGTCGTCCAAGTTCAATGGTGGTTCGAGCAGGCATAATGTACATCAGCAGGTATTGCGAATAAGAGCATCATCGGGAGATTCAGGGGGTGACTATAGGCCGACTTGACTCCCCACACCCGTGTATCATCATTATGTATTATATTACGTAGTATACATAGCCTGTCTGTTCTCCATTCGCGGCACTGCAATTCCACAGGAGTGTCAATTAGCGCGTGTATACACGTATATAATGTGGACGTAAAATATGAGTTGCACTACCGCCGGTGAAGCTAGCGGTCATAAGAAAAAAAAAAATTAATAATCCGAAAGGAACCCCCAGAGAGGAAGAGGGAGAGAGAACTAGCGAAGCTCGATCGGTCGAAAATCTCCATCGATCATCCATCACCCGAATTATATCCGTCTCGCGTCTTGCGTGCCAGGGGGCGTAGGTACAACTCTTCTCAATTATTCTTCTTCACAACGCGGTCTTACGTCGTCTGTATCGAACAATAAACGAATATGTATTTGTTACTACAAGTGATTATTAATCAAATCTCTGATTTCTTGATAAATGTATATTATCAATCTTATGGGTGCAGCTCGTATAGTAGTAGGTACATGCATTTATGGGATCCTCTGCATATAATTAATATTACGTACTTTATTAAATAAATAAATAACTCGCAGCCATGCCGATCTCGAAAATTTGCACTTGGTATACATATATATATATATAAATATCAATTTAACGCGCTATACGCTGCACTCATCATAATAAATATCTGACGAGCCTCCCGTCCCCCTGCCACGACTACCGGCTGTAACATCAGTTGTCCGACGCCTGGCCCGGACTATCGCGCACATACATACGTAATATACCAATATACACATGGCATATGCATGCACCCGCGAGGATCCAAGTATCATATATATCTCTTCCTCGGCTCTCCTCTGCCGATGCATCATCAGCAGCGGAGCCCGACTGCCCGAGTGCCCCGAGTCCTCGACTCGACGACTCCTCAGGCGCGACATCACTCGTCCGTGCGACGCGCGAGCGTTCGACTCGCCGATGCACTCCCATCCTCCCGGGCCGCGCCGATTCGCTCTCACCCGTCGGATGTGAAATTTTTTATTTTAAGTATATCATACTTGAGTACTTAAAAGGTTCGCGAGTTTTCTACAATAACCCAACCCCCTGCGCGCCCACAAAGTCTCGTTACCGATCGGTGTGCAAATGGGGGTGCGCCGAATAATGAGTGACTTGACGGTGCGAGGCACGGGTGCAGAGTGCAGGGTTATAATATTATTATTATAGAGTGACCAGTGCAGCGCGTGTATTCGATTCTCTCGTGTATATATAATACACAGACGCGCGCACACATGAACGACGTCCAGCAGTCGGCAATCTTCAAGCCGCACTACGCCACGGGCGCGCTTGCCGATCACCAGTATCACCATCATCATCCGCGTCATCATCATCATCATTGTTGCAATCAGTCGTCGTCGGTGGAGCAGGGCACAGAATGCTGGAACTTTGTCGTGCAGGACGAGGGGCTCGTTCAGGTTGTTCTTTTGTTGTTGGGCGTCAATATACGTAACATAACAGCTATCCAATATTATAATATATATATATATATATATATATATATATATATATATACTTATTCACGAACCCGATCATCCTTTGTATTTATCTAATACTAATTATACTTACTCATATTATTAAATTTCTCATCTTTCTGATCTTGTTTATTTTTTGAATTCTAACGAATCGGGATTAATCGAGTCGAAACAAAAACGTGCTATACTTGGACGCGTGCGCGCACGCGAGCTTTTTTTTTATTTTAATTGATATTCCGTAGCACTGTCAATGTCAAAACTAATTATCTCGCGGCTTCAACGTATTATATACTCTTTTACATCTACATATACATATATTATCTATACGTGTATACAAGTGTATGTACATTTCGATTATACATATGCACATACGTGATGCATATGTATATACAATGAATGATATATCCTTAAGGCCGCAGTTGCTCGTACCTATATTACCTACCGACCTTTTTTTTGCACTGCTCACAAGCAGACATACTGTCGAGTACTTACTGTGGCGTGATTATTGACGAGGAAACTGTCGTTTGCGTGAATTCAATATTGTGTTTGTCTGTCTGTCAGTTGAGCAAAAAAAAATCAGACACCAATGATTAACGATGGAAGCGTCGTTACGTTATAAAAACAAAACAAAAAGCCAACACCCGTGGTGTCAAAAGCATCAATAATTTTTATTTTCTCAATCGCAGAAAGGATAACATTTACCATCTCTCTCTCTCTCTCTCTCTCTCTCGTTTCTCATCTCTGTTATACGATAATACTATCCTCTGACGGTTTTTGTGATATCGTATATAATATTATATTTTGGTGGTCAAAATTTTCACCTATAAGTATACGAAATTCTGTGAGCGAATAGCAAGGATATGTCTATAAAATGTGTAAAATAGGTCAGAATAATTATATTGTATACCGGTCTGCATACCCTGTATGTTATACTGTAATACCTCAACAATAGATACCTATATTGTATAATATTATGTATGCATATAGTATAGGCTGCTCGCGCTTTCAAAGTATATAATGTATGTACTCATATTGATGGTCAAAATTTGACTTTTCCCACAGTTAGGCAGCAACATCGCTATATTGTTAATTAGTTAACAACTTCAAAGCCAAGTATATTTATATACACCTGACACAATGATAAACCAAGCACAATAAAAGTGAGAGTTGTCTTGCCCCTTATATTTCAGTGCGGGTTACTCGTTGATAAAAACATTTGTTTGTACTTTTATATCCATGATTGTTTTTCCCGCGCACGCTTTCAGTACAATACCGATACTATATGCAGACTAGCCTTCTTATAAAGTTACATATGTATATACTTGGGTACTCATAGTATTAGGTATTCTTTATTTCGTTGATTCGTTGACGCGTGATGAGGTACATTTTTTTACGATTCTTTTCTATTTCTGACTGCCATATCTTCGGTCAAATTACATGTGTACGCTTGATAGCAGAAAACACTCGGAAAAAGGACGAAAAACTATCATACGATTAAATATGCACTGCTGTCATGGTAAGCATCATTTTTTTTTTTAGTTTTTTGGGTTTTTTCAATATAATTGATTCAATTGCTTACTTACAAGCTAGTTAAATAGCTACAAACACCTACGATACCATTGATGAATAGACTGAACCCGTATGGAAATGATATTATTAAGTCTTGAACCGTTAGTGAAATATATGTACCTTTCTATGAGAAGAAAATTAAATTCAAATCCTTGACTCATAAACGAATTGACAAAAAAGAATGCCCATCATCTCAACGAAACGCTAACAAGCGTATTAAGTACTCCTGATATTCATTTCTAAAGCACAGCAGAAATATATTTACGTTTTGATTACTGCAATGCACAAGTTGGTTGGAGTATACTAGCATATACAGATGCACGCGCGCGAGAACGTAAATGTCCATCATTGCTGGATGGATATCTTTTTTGTCTCTCATTTTACCTATTACGGTGACACGCGAAAGCCGTGTGATTTGCAGTTCATCGGCGTAAATATGTATACATTTTATGGTTAATTGATGTTTTGTTTTTTTTCAAACACGTATGCAAAAAAACCGTGTCTCGTATGTACCGGGAGAATCGAAAGAGAATGAAAAAGACGTCACATAAGTATGAATAATTATACCTATCCCCCTTCTTTTACATATTATATTATGCATCTGTGTACATAGCGTAACATACACGAGCGATCATTAAAGACATTCGGGTTTCGGTGCTTAGCAGGTCCCCCGGGCCTTGTGATCGTCCTGATGGAGACAGGCACCTGGTGCACATCAACCAGGGCGATTAATAACTCTGCGCCCACGGGCGTAAAACTGTACTTTGCGCCCTTGGTGCAAAAAATGACCTTCGTCACTTGGTACAGAATAGTAGATTGCACACCTAGGCGGCAAAAATAAAGAATGTCTCAGATCTCATGTGCATTGCGACAAACATGAGATCTGAGGCTTCTTTACTTGCTCCCGTGGTGCGTGTTTGGTTTTTCGTGCCGCTGCGGGCAGAAGGGGTTACCTGCTGGACAAAAGTGCCCGCTTTTGCCTAGCAGGCATGAAATATACGATGAATGTCAAGTATCAGGGATATTTCGCAGAATAATTCGTTTTTGCGCAATATTTTGGATTTTTTGTTTCTTTAAATCGTTGCACACTACTTACATTGCATTTTCCCTACCAGAGAAGCAGTTAATGTTCAAGGGGTGCCAAAATTAACCCCGGAATTAATTTTCCTACCTCGTAGGCGCCCCGGGCCCAGTTATCACCCTAGAGATGCACATTATTGAGAAAAACTACTATTTTGAATAACTTTTGCTTCAACTGAACTATTTATTATATACTTACATTGCGTGTACAGGCTTTGCTCTGAGCTGCAACAGCAAGGCTCTCGAGCGATAACACGTTTTGGTATCTGCACTGTCTTATTAAGTATATATGAATCTTGAGCTACATGTAGCGACGTTCGCACGTAACAATTACAATGCGGCCGAGCCGAGGGTCAGTGTTAATGCATGCAACAGTCGCGTGAGAGAGTCACCAAAAATGACACGTTGCGCCGCCGCCTTGCCTTGCGTAAGGCTTCCTCGATGGCCCCTCCTCCCCTTCCTTTTCCTCCTCCTCCTCATCCTTTTTTCTCAGCTCTCTTTCCTTCAACTGTAGTTTTGTAGCAGAAAAATATAATATCAACGCTGAGGAAGAACAAAATAAATAGTGCGTTAACTTCCTTTCTATTTAAATATAGTTCACTCGTCCTCTATGCATAGTTCGATTAAATCTGCACCTATTTCGATATAGAAAACAAAAGCGACATGCAAACAGCTATTGTCCTATATCTATGATAATAATATATCAGACTTATATGATATAAGCATTTACGGTTATATACTGGGTACAGTGAGAAAAAAAAACAATGATTCCAAGAAAATTTTTACCAGAATAGTATCGATCAAATAATATTTTAAAATAAGTTGATATTTATTTAATTTTAGTACATTGTCTTGTTTCGAACAAATATTTTCTTGATATTACATAATATAATATTCTTTCAAGATAATAATTCACTGTTACAATTCTGGTGAATATTTTCTTGGATTTGGTATTTTTTTTTCAACGTACACCCCACCATGTACACTCATTTATTTTATTACATTGCATTGAGTCGAGAGTGAATGGATTCGAGGTACAAAAGCATCAACTAATACTTACCCCAATGCGTTGAGTTTAGTTTAAAACTAGATGGTTAAATTACCCATGACAAGACATAATTAAATCATTATTAATTATAAAAAGAGAAAGATTAATTTATATTTAGTGTGTAGTGTATTGAACTTTTAAAGTATAATCGGAATTACACATATTACTCAAATCCATAAGTTAATGATGCCCGTCGTTTTTAAAAAAGCTTAATTTTTCGCAAATCTTATTTCAGATCTGCACTTTCAAAGACGCGCGAATCATATATTTGTCCTACTTCGGGCGTTTTTGAGAGACTGGTGCGCCCTCGGTAGGAAAAATAGCATTCTCCACGCATGTGCATCCGACCAGAGCGGTCCCGACAGTCCCTCGGGCGTTGCTTCGCAAGCGCCCTCGGGCCCAGGGGCCGCCCTGGAGAGATGCACATTTGTGAAGAAAACTACCATTTCCCACTTTTGGCGATTTTTTGGGATATGTCCTACAAAGAAACATGATTATTTTTATCACGCCCAAATACGGGGTTTAATTGCATTATGGTTAACTTTACCTATAACGAGTCGCGGACTGATGGTTCTCGGATGGATTTGTCTCTCACGTGCACTGCTAATGATATAGCGCAGTTACCATGGTTCATGTATGCACAGGTGATGGTATACTACTTATTACGGGATGTTATACGCTCCAACCCCCAAAGTGCTTTCATGTTATTCATAGAACAATTAAATGATTACAACGAGTGGACATAATTTTTATCAATTGAAATTACTTCCTAATTATTTTTCAAAATCATATTTTCAAATATATATCCGATCTTGACCAGTCTCGACCAATCACACAACAATTTAAAAGTCTCCAGTCACGTGACAATCAATATTTTACCATAGGAAGATTCTTGTGTTGGCTATGCAATAATTTTGTGTTCAATAATTTTTCACAGAATTTCTGCACCATCGGACCAGATAATTATATATTCTTGGAAACACCCACACAGCCTTCGAGTCAAAAATTTAGTATAGGTAAAACATCCAATAGATAGACGCTTTGAGAAAAGTCAAAAACGCACGATTTCAAAGTTACAAATAAAAACATTAGACAAATAATAAGTTGGAGCTTTATTTCAGGAACTTATACATAAATAATTTGATTGCTTGGTTGATTCGAAACCTTTTAAACACTGACAGCAGCAGCAGATCCCACATATAATGATAATAATAATAATAATAATAATAATAAGAATAAATTATTATTATTATTATATACATTATACATATTTAAGTACAAACGTACTTATGAGAGCCAAGACCGGGCAACGCAGTCGCGGCATGTATAGGTACGATAAGGAGTATAACAGTATAATATAATATAAGTCTGTATACTTATATATACCTATATACGAATGTGATTAGACGTGTATTATAGAAAGCCCGAATAGCATGCTATATTTATGCCTGAATCTGAAGTCTTGCTGCTGCTGTCAAGTTCGTTCATTACGCGCAGTCACTCACCGGACTGCAGGTGTTATGATTTATGCGCGTTGCGGTACCTGTACCTACTTGTTTTCTCTCTCTCATGCCCTGAAGCTATGGAGCGTGTAAGTAAGTATAGGAAAAAAGAAACAAAAATCGCGCCTTCGTCGTTTTGTTCTCGAAACCCACAAAACAGCCCTCGCGGAAGACTCACGATTGTTAGGCATATAATATTCAGGGCACTTGTACCCTCTGATGTACATATACCAGACCCGAAATTGTACGGATCGGTATTCGTACGGACAATGGTGTACCAAGTCCAAATCTCTGGGCTTGGTACACTGCAGGGTTTTGTATCTATACTAAGTAGACTCCGTACAACGAGTTTTGCATCAAACTCATACATACATACCTGTGCTTTGCACTTCACGAATTGGGTACGCCTGCGTATTGGAAGAATACTTATGCCTGCGCTGTCGGAATTGCATGGACATCAGGCGCCGTGTTATAAGTTGCAGATATATAAGTAAGCAAGGGTATCTACTTATATATAATAGGTACACTCGCGACTCTCGCGAGGACTCATGCTCGATGATGAATTCCAGTTTGCTTGACGCGAATTCTCAAGAGAAGGTACAGTACTATAGACCGCTGGAGGACAATGCTGCGCTCGATGTAAGAATTTTCTAATTGAATTTCGCTCCCAATGTGCACATGTATAAATATAGTACGTAGTAATCAACGAACTGGCTCTAGGCACTTGTTTCATATTATGTATTGTATAATGTATAAGCATCCAAACGCGTTTGCACCTTGCATTTCTATAATGTGTGATATAATATTATGTGAATACGTAACAGTGAACTGTTTTTACTAACATAAATAATGTCCGTCAAGTAACTGACATTAAAAAGGACAATATAACAAAGGAATGCATGGGGAAAATGTATAAAAGTTTAGGAGTGTAAAACATTCGTACAATACACGTGTTTACACAGAATATAATGAATATTAAAACTACCAAACGTATCAATTTTTTTGTAAACTGAGTATTTAAATTGATTCAATTAAAATTTTTATGAAATAATGTAAAAAGGAACAATAACGCGTGTACCGCGTCAGTTATGACATGTCTGGTGGAAGAAAAATAAGATTCGTCACAGAACGTTTATGTGCATAAGGTGCATGGAATTTTATGTGTGCACTTGTATATGTATACATGGTTACTCAAGGAAAAGTAGCTCGGCACGCGCTTTATTCGCCAGAAAGGCACGGCTGTGCCATAAAAACCGTGCACCACGCCGTATATATATATGTACAATGTATTTTCTGAGAGCAGGTCGAGCTTCCGTCGCGAAGTAAATAAGTGTCTTCTTCCCCACAGCAGCATCTAGATGTTTTTTTTCACCCCGTCGCGTCGTCCCGGCAAATCGTCCCGAGCGAATCGCCCATCCTTTTGATTATCGCCTTTTACCGCATGCGATGCAGTTCCCTAATGCTGCTGATTATTATTTTTTTCTTTTCTTCTCTTCTCTATTGGTGAGGTCGCTTATGCACCAAATATTCTACAGCCTGCCGGAAAAAGGTTAATTTGTACGGACTAAAAAAATTGGTCGCCCCAAATGATGATGATGATAATACGTGATAGTTGCATGCTTGTACTGTGTTCATTATTGCATATACTTACCGATGAACAATATTTCTATCTGCAGCATATGAGTCCAATTTGGCCATTTTTTTATTGACGTCAAAGTGCGGGACATGTTAAATTTAAAAAAAAGAAAATGTCATTAATGAAAAGGCAGACATAATAACAACGACTTTTTACTTCAAATCTATCAAATTTAGAGAAAAAAGTATATGAATATTTTTTGATAGTTGTGAACTCAATAATACGAAAAACAAAAACTTGTTTTTTTTTTTTTTTTTTTAATTTGTTGCGGACTGGCAACATGCACTTTTACGTACAGTTGCACCCTCTGAACGAGATGGCGTACAAAAATTGAGCTCGAATAATTTTTCCCGGTCAATGTCTGATTAGTGATGGGCCCCGGTCTATTACATGCACACGGGAGGGGCGAGTACCTTATTGATGTATTACGTGTATATAATTATAAACTGTATAATAATGCTCTTAATGCATGAAAATAAACAGTGTAAGTTTCAATCTTGAATTTATCCATCAAATTATAATTACCGGAATAACGGGGATAAAGTAGCACGGATTCACATCTATTGTGATATTAAGGTACTTCCAGCTATAGTGCATATTTATAATATTATA
>JAPYYV010003290.1:0-22023 GCA_030522625.1 Copidosoma aretas
TCTTATTTTGAGACACATTTTGGCATTCTAGCCCACTGTGCGGCGTAAGGGGGATGTGAGGGGCCTGAGGGGGCAAATGAAAAATCCTTAGGTGGTGAGGGGTGGTGTGGGGCGGTGAGAATGGCTAAAGTAACCACAAAAAGAGCACGAATTAAGCACATTTCTCCCTCATTTTGTGGGGGAGTTATGGGCGACATAGGGGTGCGTTGGGGGTAAAGAGGCGGGAAGGGGGGCTATTACTTCCACCCCTCATAAATTAACTATATAATATAGGAAGATACATAACTTCTTTAATCTTAATCTGTAGATAATTTTAAGTCTTATAGCTACATAATAATGTAAAATTATATTAACTCTGCTACTAATAACGAACACCAGAAGTTGTTAGTGCTGGATGATTTATCAAGCAACAAAGAAGAAGTAAACCACGCAGAAAATAAAGGCGAATCGTTAGAAGTATCGGACACAGAAGATTATTCAAAAATAATAACTTACCATTTCATATCTTCATTCAAACCAAAGTTCTTGTTTTTTCTGTTATTGTGTGCATGCGAACAAATTTCTACTTGTATATTTTTTCTGTGAGTTACATAAAAAGAGTTATCACGATGGTGCCGTATCAAGCAGGGGCACTAGCGGGGGGGGGGGGTTCCACATATTTAAGATTTACAGAATATAAACGAACAAGAATGTTGCAAGTGCATAATATCATGTTTTGCATATCATGAATGAGTGAAAAAACTTGCAAAAACTATGTATTTAAGAAAATTTACTTTTTACCGAGATATTAAATGAATGAGGTCAACCTCTGGCTTGGACTTACAACAACCTTCGACTTTCGCGATTTCATTAGAAAGAAAATTATTTCATCTAACTGATCTCAGGTTTTGTAGCATGGGGCCCAACTTTTAGCCGAAAAAAGCTATGACTCTCGGTACAGTATTCAAAATGCCCCGTAAGACCCATGTAAAAATTTCAAAGCTTAAATGAATTTGTTTTTCGGTTTTGGTTGACAACATGCCCAGAAATTTTAACTGTAAAATTGTTCAGTCTTATTCCACCATGCATTTCAGACTGTATGCAATGGCTCAACTTTAAAATGGGTGACGAGTCTCCGTAAAATTTATAAGAAGTGTCACTACACCTGACAATAATATAGCTAGTGCTAAATATCATTCGATTTTTTACATATAATTTTGTTGTTAATTGTTCAGATACCAAATCTTTAAAAAATTGTAACAGATTACACTTATCATTTATTATTCCCATCTAATTTATTTTTTTGGACTCATTCTCTTCATTAAATGAATCTATTGGAAGTCATCATGGAAAAAATTGCAAATACTTGCACAGATTTTCCAGAAAATTCAATTGTTAACTTATTTTTCGTATTTCTATATGAACAACTGAATTTTCTGGGAAACCTATCCAAGTTTTTGCAATTGTTTTCCGTGATGGCTTCCAATAAATTTGTTCAAAGCAGAGAATTATCCCAAAAAATTATAATTATGATGTGAATTAAAAAAGATTAAAGTAATTCATTGAATTTTTTTCAGCTTTGGTGTCCTATCTTAAAAGTTTGATGGCTTTAAACTCAAGCCTCAATAGCATTGCCAAATCTAACATGCGGTTGACGTGTTATTGGTCATTTTATAAAAGAGCGCTATTTTTAAGTACATTTTTTTTATTTAAAACTTCTATACTTGACTAATTAACTTTGAGTTTTAGTGTCAATTTTTGTATTTTATTATAATAATAATAATAATATTAACAATAATTGTAATGATAACAATTGTAATTATCATTAAAATAATAATCTTCCTCTATCTTAAAAATGAGAATAAGTTCGAATAGTCCCATGACTATGATTCAAACAAAACTACGGTTAAAAAAAATGTTAATAAAATGTAGTTACAATGTGTATTTAAAATTTTTACTAAATCCTGTTAAAGTTTCGATTAAAATTTTAAGTTGAATGTATTCTTGATTGAATCAAAACAATTAGACAAAATATATAATATATACATACATTAACGATGCCAATGTATAGGTTATAACCCGTATTTGTAAAACGCGTGGTCTTCTTCTAGCTGCAGACATAACCGGAAAACCATTTACATCTAATTTTATATATTTTATAATGTCTACCACCTAATATAGATAAAAAATAATAATAATAAAAAACGATTCTTACTAAAATATAAACAACAATAAATTTCTAATATAAAGGACTTGTTTCCTACATTTTACAGGCTGATTAAAATAGATTAAGAATAGTTAATGCTATGTTATGCAAATTAAAGACAAATAATTCTTTTGTCGTTAAAAAATGTTGGAAAAGCGCGCGAAGCGCGTATGGCATGCCTAGTCTGATAAATTTAAGAACAATATTTTATGAAAAAAATTGCAGAATATTTAGCACTAGCTATACTATTGTCAGGTTGAGTGACAGTTTTTATAACGTAATAAATGTTTATGATAATACATTCAAAATATGAGCTATATAAGGGTGATGAGCCACCTTAAGAGACGAAAATAAAAGTAATATAACACTTAAAAAAAATGTATAAATGTATTAAATTATTTAAAATACAAATACTGCTCTATATTTGAAAAAGAAAGAAAAAGATAAAAAATCATAAATTTAGAGGTTGATATACCACAACCATCAAAGAAGACATAAAGAGAAATCAACACGTTGTTAAAACTTGAACTATGGATTTAATTAAAATCTATATTTGACCATTTGCAAATAAAGATGCAAAGACAGAGACATAACAATAGATCATTGAATACATAAATGAGCACAACTATAAGCTGAGAGAAATTCATTGCAAGGGTTGAGGTATCAAGGCTGAGATCAGAAGACATATATGTGAAGTCATGGTCTCTACAAACTAAAAACTCACGGAATCTTGATTTCACTTATCTTTTGTAAAGCAGAACCACACACATTCGTGGTATAAAGTTTAAAAGTAAAATCATATATGTAGCTACTAAAATTTTTAAATTATTTACACTTACCACAAATAATAATTTAAATTAAAAATATGTACTCAGACGTCTAACTGGCACCAGATTTGAATAAATTAGATACAATTATATTCCTCACATAAGTCTATAGTAGAAATTTCTATGTATTTGTAGGAGGTTAGTATGTGGAGCGCACAGGACGAATATACATATATATATATATATATATATATATATATATATATATATATTTATATATAAGTGTGTGTATAACAATGTTTGAAAAGAAAAACATGAAAACTTTACAGCTAATAATCCAATTATCTTACTAATCCAATACATCGCAAGGATCTTGCAAGACATATAAGGTACATACAAAACTGTTTGAAAAATTAAAATGAAGTAACGTGGTGTGGGGAGAATTGAAGAAGACTGCAACAACGCTAGCTAAATTAAAAATGTAATTTTGGCTTCAAAGCACGGCAAACCAATTTTATTTGAGCCTTAGGTTTGGCTGGTGAAGAACAGGAGTTAAAATATGTACGTTCTTATAACTATATATTTATTAACACAAATGTGTACACATAATAGTAGGGCCCATACTCCCTGTGCGGTCCGCGCGCAAACCCCTCGAATTTAGTAGGTTTTTAAAATCAATTAAATTTATAATTAGGATACTTGGATGAAAAAAATTTTTAAACAAATAAACAACTTTGTGTTTATGTATTACAGTAACATAAAATAGCTATATCTTTAGACTTTAACAATAATTACTGAAAAATATCTTATACATCTCGGAAATTATTCTAATTTGTATTAACAATTTATTCTCGAAAAAGATTTCCTTGATAACAAACAATTAAAAAATTTTTGATGTATTTTTCTCGATCACCAAGATTGACTTAAAAAGACACAAAAATGACCATTGTAAAAGACTTTTTGAATATGAAAAAATTATTTACAATCTCAGAAACAGTAACGGGATTGATACTCATCGAAAGGAAAATATTAGTATTCAGAAATGAATTGTTTTTTTAAGTCATAATGTTTGTTTTACATTGCTATAGTATCTTTTTGAATGATCGCTTCTACATTAGCTTTTTCTACAGTCTAAATAATTATTTTTGTCTCTATTGGATTATTGATTTTTAATAATATCACGAATACAACAAAAGAATAATGCATTTTGGTTTTTTTGACATTTCGATCTTTCATTTTAAATCAAGTTTACCTATTCAACAAACCGTTTTAAAAATGATAGTTTTTTCTATTATATTTTTTTTTTTTTAAACTCACCATTTATAAATTTCTACATAATAAAATTGGCATATTAATAAGACTATTTTAGATATAAAATTCAGGAGGGTTTGTAGTTGTTGGTAAAAATGAGGTTAATTACACAGACCGACAAAATTTGACTTATGTCCAGAACAAGATAAAAATTAAAGATGGATTAGGCATAGTGTCTCAAAGGAATTTTGTGCGCTCATTAAAAATCCGTGCTCACAATTAATCTATTACCCAAGATTTTTAATATAATCTATCTTAACCTTAAAGCGTCAGAAACATGTTTATTTAGCTATTTTTGAGGTTACAAAACACAAAAAGTGAAAAGTCAATTGAATATTGGTCTATAATAGTGAAAAGCTTTAAATTTATTTGGATATTTATATCTTCTTCAAAACATAGATGATTAAAATTTATTAATTTTTGGTAGTAAACACCGCATACATGACTATTAAGCAATCAAAGCAACAGCCTAAACCATACAGATAGAATTTCAATCAACAATACAAGTTTTATCACAATTTAATTTTCGTAATATATGACAGCTTTTATTAGGTCTACAAACAATTTTTATGAAATTAAATTCAAAGAGAGTTGGTGAATTTTGTTTTCTTGTGGAATCAATTAAATATAAACAAACGTAAGCAAACGAAAAGTTGAATTAGGAGTTGTTTCATAATTGTCCAATCTTTTTATTACGAATATCTCGAAAACATAAGGTGATCAAGTAGTTTTGAGCTCAAATTCGTTATAAGGACATCAAAATCCTCCAGATACACTATGTCTAGGTTCTGGTTCTGAAAGGTTTTTACCTTTGTTATTTAGTTAAAAATACTTAAAATTGACAAAAAACTCAGAAAAAGTAAAATTATAAATTGCATGCGAAATCTAAAATTTCACTCCCACTTTGATTAAGATTCTATAAAATTAAAAGTATATTAATATCCATTCAGTAAGTTGACATTACATTTGTTTATTGTAGAGGAAACATGACAGTTATATTGTGATACGCAGATTAAAGTTGTATTTTGTATCTGTAAAATTGTTTAGATGCGTGCATACATAGCTAAAGAAGTAAGTTTAACATGCCATTTTTCATGTAAAACTCAACATAGGGAAGATCAGTAGTAGCTTAGTTGGCTATGGTGCAAGTCTTATTGTTAGTCAGTTGCGGCACGGCTGCTCAAGGGAGGCATGCGTTTAGATCCCGGTCAAGAAAACTTACAAATTTTTTTGCGTTGTTTTCGACTAAGATTTAATCCTAAGTCTTGTGGCTATAGTTAGTTCTGGGTCGGTGCGGGACTAATTAAGAAAGTGTAGCGTACAGGACTTAAAAAGGTTGCGCACCACGAGGTAACCCACTTATACCGTTCTCTTAATATGTCCTAAGATCTTGCAATTCTATTAACGAAAGCTTTGCAGACCGATACTCCCTTGATGCAAAGCATCTATTCCACTGTAGTTATCCTCGAGTACCAATATAATATTGTTCAGCTAACGCGAGTTTTCGTGTGTTCTTAATGTAAAGTAAAGAAATATTTCTGGACCACAGACAAAGTTTGTTGTCATCTAGTGAAGTGGGCAGTTTAGGTTGGTGTATTGTGACCCATACAATTATACTAGTGGGCTTTCGCTCCCCTGCGTGCTTCGTACACCAACCCTTTACTAACTGACGATGATTTTTGTCATAAGCTCTTGTGAGAATCTTAATTTTTTTTCAGTCACTTGGTTTTATTTGCGTACTGCTAGTTTGGTGTCTAAACTTATTTTATATTTGAATGCTTGAATCGTTTGAGTTGCTTCTGACATAATTAAACAATTAAACTGAATAAAACTAATTTGTGTAGTTTCGCTTCCCAATAACTGAAGCTCAGCACACTTGGAGCTTTCATCTCTTCGTATTGGAGTCTCCTGATCCTAGTCACAATACATTTTCCTCTGCGCGATCTTTTCTGAATAAAAAGTTGTTCTTTATCGTATCTGTAATGTTTTATCTTCATGTCTTTGTCTCTCGTAGCCATTTGTATTTAGCGTCCTTTAAAGTGCCTGCAACATATTTTTTTACAACATTATTGCAATTCTTGTAGTAACTTTAAAAACTCTCATCACAAATTCTATTTCCAAGATTATAGTGGTTATTAAAAATTTGATCTATTATATTGGATCTCCATTTTAAATTAAAAAGTTTTAATAACGGTTTAGTATTCAGCAACCTGGACAACCCCTGTATCATAGTTTTTTTCCAAGATTATCGTAATTTTTTTAATCTTAATCCACCATATTGTATCCGCCATTTTGAATTTTTACATTCCAATATATTATTTTTGTTCAGTGATCCAAAAAAAACATTCGATAACGTTTATCGTGCTGTATCATTGAACAGAAACCTTCAAGTTATCAAAAAAATCAACAAATCCTGCAAGCTACCTCATTTTTCTAATTTTGAGGTTAGTTTCAATTTTTTTAGTAAATAAAACGAAATATCCTTTTCGAAAAATTTGTTGTGATTCAACTTAACTTTATAAAAAAAAGAAATCATCGTGGCACGTGGATTTTTGCGATTTGTAGGCTATTTTGTCAAAAAAAATGAGTTGTCCAACAGTGCAGTGCGCTAGTGGTCTTGGCCATAGACGAACACGACTGATAATCTCTCTTATAATACGCGCATATATTATGCGATAGAGAGCTTGATACAGTGTATCGAAATATAGGAGAGATGAAGGAAAGGTGGTCAACATGAAGCTTTACTTAATGATCATTTTTAATCAGACCTTTACTAAATTTAATTTAACTATCACACCATAGTTCTGAATCTGCATGTCCTTAGAAACAATAGCGTTTGGCTCAGTTTCTTGCGGTCTTCTTTTGACATCGATGGTTTACGAATATTTCCCGATGTTAGTACAAAAAAATAAGTGGCATAGAACAAATTTTAAATTAAAGCCTAGAGATTTTTTTCAAATCATGGATAATATAATCAATTACCTGTCATTCTTGGAGGAATGGTGTTGTTGAAAAAACCTTTCTCGGTACTGATGGCAGTATGCAAGTTGGAGACGTTAGGACCTTGTATGATTTATTCATTATGCCAACCCGCAATGTCATGAAATTTAAAAAGACTGACGGAACGTAATTTGTTTATGAGGAAAGACAATTGACTGACTAGTGTAATATTTTTACTTATTCTAGATGTTAATAAATTGTAATGTAAGTTGCACTCCTTTCGCAATTTATTTTAAATTTTATTGTTACATGCATGCACTAACTAAAATATTGTCTTACTGGTATGAATTGTACACTTATAAAACAAATATATTTTCAAGTATGTAAGTTGGTGCCCACTATTTGATAAGCAGTAAATAGTCTCGCGTAGTATATATTACTGCTTTGTAATTGGTGCGCAGTCATTATACGAAGATATTTTATTTATGGAAGGAATTAAACTAAAATTTTTATTTTATTTCGCCTCAGCTGATGATTTTGCTTCTATAGGGTTATACAAACTTGTTTTAACTCGTATTCTTGCATTTTTTTCATTGTGCTTCTACCTTTCATCACCAACGAATCCTAAAATTCTCAACTTTATGTGTCGTTCTCTACGGTTCTGTCATTATAAACCTGTCTCTTAAACTCTCTAAAACAATATTGTTATGGCATTACATACACATTTTATCATCAGCTTATTAGTCCAGATAAAGGACTTGGTTTAAAGATCATTCACTCATCCGATCAAACACATACTTACTTTATCTATCTCAAGAAAAATCCACCTGCATACCACACTACGTCTCTGTTTTCAAACATATGCTCGTCGACAAGATCAAAATATAAAAATAAAAATGTACCGTTTTTACGTTCATCGAATTGTCAACTTCTTTTTGATACCTTTTTAACAAATTGATTACTTTCTTCCTGATTTCATACCTGATTGGCTAGCCATGTAAATATAATTTTTTTTATATTAGCTCTCTTTTCCTGCCATTCTTTACTTACATCACAACTATTGATTATATGCACCCCTGCATCTCTTTTACATAAAATACATCACTCATTTTTGGGTCCTAACTAATATTTATAGCAAACTTCCATATTTCCACGCCTGAATCTTGCAAAAACACTAATATCACTATCGCTTCTACATCTATCTAAATACTTCGGTAACTTTTCGCATATAATACTTTCGCAACGCTTATTAAACCTTGCACTTTCTATTCCAACCTTTAGCCAGTGCTTCTCAATATTCTCTAATTTTTGTAACAATCGGCTTATAAAATTTGTTCCCTTGTGCATGTCTATATTGAACACCAAAGTACTTATACCTAATTAGTTGTACAATTTTTTCTTTCCGCGCTATATACATCAATTTCGCCTGAAGTATGTTTCTCTTTCTCACAAAGTTTTTCAGTACATCTTTCTTTATATATGATTTATCTTGGTGTACAAAAGTCTAGTTTTAAAACCCACCTACAGTAATCTAGCTGCATTTTTTCTACTTATTTCATTTTTTCCTAACTTTAGATCTCCACTTTATACGACATCACACTTCTGAAATCTGAGTATATGATTAGATCGAATTTTTCTATTCTTAAAGTCTTTCTTGCACCTTCTTCCCCTGACCCCTAAGTTCTTTTAAAGCTATAATTTCCTTTTTTTCCAATTCCCTAAATGTTTCTCTCGTCATTTGTGCCCCCATCAGGAATAAAGCCCAAGTATTGCAATGATTTGACATTTTCTATTTCCTGCCATTTATAAACCTTTTTTGGCATGCTACTATTCCTACCTTTTTTAAAGACTAGCTATTTTGTTTTTCCTGTACATACAATCAGACTTGTACTTTTTACAAATCTCTTTAGTGTGCCTATATTTTCATCTTCTAATAATGCCTCTCTAAAATTTCTTGCTACAAATTAAGTTCTTTTTCTTTCTCCTAGTTTGTGATGCCTGGCTTTGGTTTTTTTTTACGACTGACTTATCGCCAAATTTTTTAATGTCATATCAAATCTTCCAACAGAGTTTTCCTGTACTAGCTCAGATTCTTTGCATAGTTCTTCTTTCTTTTGCCTTAATGCAATGATGTCTTCACCGATCATTAAAACATCTATCTTTTTTCTATTGCGTAATGTATAGCGTAATTATTAACTATTACATAATGTGTCACCGTACTTTCTCTACCACCTATACACGAAAATTGACCTTCTCCATCGCGGTTTGCTCACCTATTTTAAGTTTACTATTATTTTAACCATATGCCGTCATCTATTCCTGACTGCAGCGTATTGTTTTCTCTTCTTTTTGGTTCTCTCGTTTTAGTCTCTATAAAACTACTCAAACTACCTGAGATAATGTTGAAAACATTTTTTCTCGATTTTCAAACAAAAAAATCCGCTTATTTTTAAAACTACCCCAGTCTTTTTGCTAGACATGTTTCACATAAGCTTGTAAAATGTTTTATTCAATAAAATTCCAAGAATTCCTATCCTGATTAATAATCCCTGAGCAATTCCTCAAAATAAATTTTTTCTTGCCTACGTCTTAACTATTTTTAAATTGTTGGTCTCTTATCACCTCCGTTAGGTCATTGGAAGATACCTTTTTTTTCGCCATTAAAGAAATAACACTTTTTGACTAGAATTTGAACTTTCCTTGCCTTTCTTTGCCGGCAGCGCTCGCGTAAGTACCTCGTTTGTCACACTAAAAATTTTCTTAAAATCTAACATCGAGCAATTTAAAAAAATAATTAAAAATAATCTTAATGTTAACATACTTACTAGTAATATCCCATAGTTATTGATATTTTCTCCATTTATGAGTACTTTATGTACTGTAGGTGACATTCGCCACCAATTGTAATCATCTAGTAGAAACTTAGCAGTAATAAATGCATTACTTTCAATTTTTCGTAGATCTACATCTTGTGCTGTATTTATAGAAATAAATATAGTTTAAAATGTTCCTATCTAAATAACGTCACTGCCTAAGAATTCAGATGTTTCTATACTGTCTGTACAAAATTTTTTGTACGTATTTCCATCTTTGAAAGATCAAAAGCCTTTGCAATACAGTTTTCGTACATATTTAATAAATAATTTTTTTTTTTTTTTTTAGTGAACCTAACCAGCTGTTATTGTTTTCTGATGTCTTTCACGCGTTCTGTTTGACTCATTCCATAGGTGACTGAGGTTTTTGATAAATAATCTAGCTGCATTGTATTTCAACTCCAAGCTATTTTGATGTGCGTATTGTTCTATTTAGTTGACTAAAGACGAAATCTTTCCATCACAATTAAGTATGAAAAAGTTTTCGTAAAATATCGTTTGTTTAGGACTGCAAGAAAGTTTTAAATTAAAAACAGATCAAATACAAGAAAAAAAAAATTGTCAGTTACGATACAACTAAAGGAATGTACTCTTTAGCAATGATTGTAACGGTATCGTAGCTGAAACAATTATAACTCATTAATATCAATTAAGTCTCTGCCATCGTAGACATTACATCCCAATAATAATTTGACTGACTTTAGAATAGTTCTGATTAACTATCCATCAACCGACCACAAGCACAGAGATTTGTAAACACTTGCAACAATATACATTACATACATAAGCAATAATTAATGGTCGTTTTTTATACTAATTTTCTTCGAAATTTTTTTTCGTTATTGCCTTTACATACATTTTTTTTTTTTAAATAAGTCATGTTGTTCCTTGATACTTATTATATCAAGAAAAAATATTGTATCTTAAACCGCTCAAAAAAAAAATATTTTGTCTTTTTTTTTCCCTTTTTTACTAGTTTTTTCCCATGGTGCGGCATCGCACAGTATGCAAAACGAGCTTTTTTAGACAAAAATCAATCCGTAAGCAAATTTCAAAATTATTAAAGAAAAAATGGTTATATTCGTGGAATAATATGCTACAAGAATCTTCTGTGGGAGTTTAGAAATTAAGTAATATACCCTAAAAAATATTTAATTTTCACGAAAACATTAAAAAAATGTATTTAGTCTTTAAAAAAATATTATACAACCATCCAGTAGGGTGTTCCTGAATGTAAAATAATAATACACTTGAGGGCTAGCTGTTCATATTATTTATTTGTTACATTAACAGACAACGTTTTGACTACACATTAGGTAGTCCCTATCAAGTCAATATAATTTAATAGTAATAAATTAAAATAAGACAAAGAAAAGAACAATACAACGCACATAAATTTAACAATAATGGATAAACACAACTTACTATAATTCATAGAGCAACGTCAAGAGTGAAAAACAATATTATCAGCTCTATGCTAATAATTACGGAATTAAAATTAAAATTAAAACGAGGCAAGATTCGAGGTAGGTATGTATAACAGTAAATTAAATATATATATACGTATATACATGCGAGGTTGAGTTAAGTTTCACGAAAACTCTATACCGTGCAAATATATACGAGGTTGAGTTATATTTTACCAAAGCTCGAAAACCAAATAAATGCAAATGATAGATTTTGAATCATGTAAGACAGTGTTTGATACAACATTTAAAAACTATCCTTAGAAATGGTTTTCATAACTAAATTTAATACAGTCAATACTATTACAGACACACAAGAACTAAGTACAGTTTTTAAATATTATATCAATTATTGTTTTACATGATTCAAATTCTATCATTTGCATTTATTTGGTCTTCGAGCTTTCGTAAAACATAACTCAACCTTGTATGTATTTACACGGTATAGAGTTTTCGTAAAACTTAACTTAACCTCGCATGTATATACGTATAAATATATTTAATTTACTGTTATACATATCTACCTCGTATCTTGCCTCGCTTTAATTTTAATTTTCGTTTCGTAACTATCAGCACAGAGCTGATAATATTGTTTTTCACTCTTGACGTTGCTCTATGAAATATTGTAACTTGTGTTTATCCATTATTGTTAAATTTATGTGCGTTGTATTGTTTTTTCCTTTGTCTAATTTTAAATTATTACTATTTAATTGTAGTAACTTGATAAGGACTACCTAATGTGTAGTCGAAACGTTGTCTGTTAATGTAACAAGTAAAGAATATGAAGAGCTAGCCCTTAAGTTCATTAATATTTTTATTTTTATCGCTGTTCTTGGATTCACATATAATAATGTTCTTAAATGCGTTTACTGTGTGGTTTATCAATTTTTTTCAGGCATTATTTGAATTATCTACCGATTTTTTTAAATTGAATTTTTTTCAAGGTTCTGTTACTAAGTTCTCAAATTTCCGCAGTAGATTCTTGTAGCATACTATTGTGATCTTACTTGAATCACTATATCATATTTTCAAATTTTTCAAACTTGCCTTCGAATTGATTTTTACCTAACGAAAATTTGTTTTCCAACGCATTTTAAAACTTTTGAAATTCGTAAGTTACGTGGCGCTTTAAATTTATCTATTCCACACAGCTGAGTACGTACGTAGGCAAGTCACATATGAGCAGACCACCATGTAGTAAACTAATTTTTGTTCAGAATCAAATGAACTTTTCCACAGATTTGGTGAGATTTGAATTTATTTTAGGGTTATGTTACTAAGTTTCGAATGTATGCAGTGGACCTAAGTAGCAGATGATTTAACGAAAATCCTTTTTTTTTTTTTTTTAAGTGTTTTAAAACTGGATTTCGAATCGATTTTGTCTAAAAAGCTCGTTTTTTTCACATGGTGCGTAGTCTTACATCGAGTCATACTGACCGTGCATAATAATTTCAACTTGATTGTACTATTATAAAATGTTATGAAATAATCACAGTACACGCCTCAAAGCATCTGGTATCCGTTAGTATAGTCGAAACACTTGAAGCACGTTGCTTAAAAGATACAGCAATAACCTAAAAAAAAGTATAATGAAAAGTACAACAGAAGTGTGTAATAGATGTTTACAAACCTGAATTTTTTGGGTGAGCCAGTTTGTGTTCTTCAAAAAATCTTTGCCTTGATTTAGATTATGATTTCTAGTTACACAAGTTAAAGAAGTAATTTTCTAAAAAAATTCCGCACCGTGTTAATATACAAGCTGACAGCAGACAATGCTTTGTTCTCTTCCGTGTTTTGAGTATGAAAGTGTATTGCGACTTTGTTCACGGATGCGATATTTCTTTTCAATGCCTAAAAAAGGTATATTTTTCTTATGAGAGTGTGTCTTAAGAGTTAAGCTGTTACCATGAACTTTTTCTCTCTATGAATAGACCCTTAGCCTCCAAATTTGTATAAAGAGGCTACAAAATCGCTCTTCCCCCCAAGAGCTATGTTTGATAGTTCTATTTGTGGAAAGTATTTCTTAAAAATTTGCCTATAAATAATATTAAATTATAAAAATTCATACAGTTGTCTACTGTACATAAGAACATAATATATTGTTATCAGCGAGTGAATGCATTTCCCCTATAAAACTGAGATTTCTTTTTGTTATCTATATTTTTTTCCTACCTATACACCAACTACAGTTGATTTTTATGGGTACCTTCTACCACCTTGGTGTGGAGGGTGTTGATCCTAATACCTACTATAACGCCTTGTGAGCCTAGTGTCCCTCGTTATCCATGATCCCTATTTCCTTACCCACCCCACCATCTGTCCACACTTGGATCCCATACTTCTCCAAGTAGTCCTGCGCCTACCCAGAGTGCCCACGAAGCCTGCCCCCGGGTCACCCTATAGTGCAGGACCCTCTTTCGACCCATGTACCCCACCTTACCAACTAGTCCTGTACCTACCCAAAATGCTGTGATGCAGAACTAGCCGCGAGACTTTATGAACAAATTCCAGCCGGAAACGACTGTAAAAAAATTTCCGATTTGATCCGACCATAATTTAAACCTGCGCCTCACTTTACAGTCGTAAACCAACTGACCAACAGGACCCTACGCACAAATTCGTTAGTTTTCTCAGTGTCTTAACGTATAAATTTTTTTCTTATTTCTTAGAACCACCCAAACGAGTACTCGCCCTTCCCGCACCTCCTCGCTAGAACACCCGCAATTAAAGTAGTAACTTATTCAATTCATACGTCTTTTTAAAATCGTCGTTGATTTTTACGCACCCTTACACCTCTCCCAGCCGCGTCACAACCTCTCGCACTACCTCTAACGCAGTCCCCCACACTACCACCCACACAAAGAGAAGATTTCCCTTGATAAATCGATGCCTACATCAGTTTTCCGATAGGTGGCGTGATATACTGTGTACATCATGCCACCTATAAGGGAACTAATGAAGGCATCGGGTTTTTGAGGGAAACCTTCCCTCCGTGCACGCATCAACACCAGAACATAGTCCACGCTTCCCCCAGCACTACCGCCCACGCACCTTTTGCTTTGCCTTAGTGTTCTCATCAGTTCTGTTGCTGACGTAATAGAAATACAAGCATGCTATACAGTTAAACTCGCTATACAGTTAGCTCTACATATTCGATGATTATATTTTATTTACTAATATTATCACAATGATATGTATAGAAAGTATTTAGTCTACGTATATCTGCTTGTTGTTTCATACAATTTTAATTTCTTAATACAGCTTTAGAAAATAAATACACCTCACCATGCTCAAAAACGATTAAAAAAATAAAAAACCGCCGCCGACCTATTGGCACAAAGCTTTATCATTAACATATTCTGCTTGCACACACCCTAATCAATTTTCTTTTTTTCTTCATTAAAAAACGTTATTTTCAAGAAATTTCATGATCTTTACGATCTTTGAGCACAAAATATTCTAAAACACCCCTTAGCTACGAAAAAATAAATTTTTTCAAAAAATCAACTTCCTAAGATTATTACAATTAAAATTAAATAAAAAAAACGAATTAATGACATCAAAATTGTATTTTTCATTGGTTATAGGGGTCCAAAAAAAAGAATAACCCTTGTTTTGTTAAAATCGGTCAAAGGCATCATGAGATATAACTAATTATATTCTCAATTTCTAATACACCCACAAACACCCTCTATTCTTCAGAAAATGTTATAATCTTTATGTTAATCTACCGCAAAATATCCTAAATCAATGTTTATAAGGAAAAAAATCACTTTTTTTAAAAATTGATTTTTCAAAATCCTTAAATTTGGAAAAAAATCATTGAAATTCAGATTTTATTTTTCAACGTTGATTAGTTTCCATTAGTTTCCACAAATATAAAAGAAAACAAGCCTTCAACTGGCAAAATCGGTCGGAAAAGTCCTGAGATACATACAATTATATCCTTAATCTCGTACACCCACACACATCGTCGTCAATTCTTTTTTTTTGTTCATCCAAAAGCTGAAGTTTATAAAGAATTTCATGATCTGTAAGATTTCCTACAACAAATTTTTCTAAAACAAGTTTTTAGACCAAAAAAATCCATTTTTACAAAAAAATCGAGTTTCCCAAATCGACCAAATTAAAATCAAAATAAAAAACATAAACGTGTCGCGGGACACGCGTTTGGAACGAACTTCCTTCCGTATGCAGGCTTGACATAATTAATCATTAACGTTCCCAGCTCTCACTCTCTCCACTCACCCCTCTCTTTGAATTTGATTATTGATGGAGTGCATAACTATGTTCATACATTTATTCGCAACATATGTATACATATATTTTTTTTTTTTTCAAGATTGTGTAAGTCGTACAAAAAATTGTCTATTACATATTTTGATTTCGTACAATATTACTTATATATACTCCATGTGTGAACTACGTCAGCGCCAACTTCTGGCAGACTGGTGAGTCGGCGTGGTTACGGAAATACATGGGAAAGCGTGATTGACTGCAGAACATTTTTTTTTTATTAATATTGAGATCCCTTCTGAAAGGTTGACTGTCTCTATAAGAATCTCTAACGTCTTACTTATGCAATAAAATTGTTTTCATCATAAGCTTCTGCTTCAGAAGTTGTAAAACTTATGTTTTTTCCGTTGTCCCTCGTCCGTGTAAGCCACACTGCATGCATGAGTAAAGTGTGTAAGAGACGAAGCGAATAACACATGTAATATAGCTCACATGGACGAGGGACAACAGAAGAAACGTACGTTAATAAAAAAATTATTTACTGCAGTCAGTCACGCTTTCCCATGTATTTCCGTAACCAGACTTACCAGCCTGTCAGAAGTTGGCACTGATGTAGTTCACGCACAAAGTCTATTTACTTAAATATAAACGGTTATTAAGATAAGAATGAAACGTAAGAAGGTATTATATTTTAGACGTATATCAATGATAATTATTAATTGTCATCAGAACATTTAATTATTGAAATTATAGGTCTATGGTAACTGAGGAAAGATATGTACATTTGTGATTTGATATTTTGCAAATATCTAGAAAAAACAGCGTCAATAGTAGTATTATGTCTTGTTGTAGATTGTGATGGATTATTGTTCATATGCGAACCGAATTTATCATAGAGAAACTGTTTCAATATTTTAGATTATTGTCTTTGAAAATCAATATTAAAATCTCCTGCTAAAATAAAAGGAACTTTATCATAATTCTTACCAAACTCTTGAAATAATTGCAAACCTTCTGTGGAATACTCCACTAATGCCCTAAAAATGAATTCTTTGATATCTAAAATTTTTTTGATTCATCAACATGTAAACAACAACCATAACAATCTCAACGCTATTTTCCATTGTACAAATAGCTGAGCATATATCACCAACAGATAAGTGTTCAAAACGAAATTGATTAGTATTTCTCAAAAGTTTATCCGTATTAGGTGTGAAAATATTTATTTTATCATACGGAATTAGTTTTTTGAGTAACTAAATCGAATAAATCACTACTATGACTCCGTAGACTTTGAACGTTGAGGGTGAGTGTTGAAAAACCTTTCTTATTACTGATCAAATCTATGATCGTTTGTGCTCTTGTCTGCAAAGAATTTAACGAAAGCCTTTTAAATTCTGTAAGTAATTTGTATGTTGACTTAGCCTGTACTCGATTATGATGAAATCTAAATATAGTTTCATCGTCTTCAGACGTTACTACATATAATCGATTGATGCTTGTAACACAAGAAAGAGCAACATATACAATCTCTTATGAATGGCCTTTACTATACTCGTAAATAATTTCATCATAAGTATCACCCCGTGACTTATGTATAGTCATAGCACAAGCTGCTATCAAAGGAAAATGTTTTCGTTTAGCCACAACTTTTTTGTCTGATGTCAATAGAATGTTGGCTGTTCGCAATTCAATTGGTACCGCTATATTACTGACTCTAATTCGTATTCTTTTATTACCAACTTTTTTTCTTTTCTTTTGTCCAATTTTTTCCGAACCGCTAATTTCTAACCACACTCGGCTGCTAGTGTTGTCATCATCAAAGTCATGTGTACTAATTTTCCAACTGTGTCATTACATAAACCATCACTTACATCTATGATAGCAGTAATAATATGATACTTATTAATCACAAACGTTTTTTCGTAAGGTAAATTACCAGTATCACCAACATATTTTTTATGCAGTTTGGATCTAGAACTAGCGTCTTGTTTAGGACTTCGATCCAGTAATTACATCAGTGGCTATGGAGGTAACTCTATCTTCGTACTGTTGTAAAATGTAATTATTGTACTCGTTAACATCTTTATTTTGAAAAAACAATCGAATTCCACTCGGGCACAATCTTTCAGCTACGGATTTTTTGAATAATCTTGATTCAATGATATCAAATACGAATGGTTCCAACGGATTTTCATTACTGATTTACGTAAGAATGGTTGAAAAAGTGTGGTTGGCCTGCCTCATTACTTATGTTAATTCGTAAAATTGTAATGATCGCCATAAAAACGATCCATATGTTGGTCTTGCTCTTACTGCAGATGCTTGACGCAAATCTCCAATAAAAATGACATCTACATTTCTGAAAGGATTTGTATGATTGCCAGTGATTTATTCGAGACGTAAATCGATTTTATTTAATAATTCGGCACTAATCATGCTTATCTCGGCAATGATCAAGATTTTTACATATCTAAAAAGTGATCTGTACAAATTTAACATTTCCGATGACAATGGTAACAGTTAAGCAATGGCGATTTGAAGGGCAGTATGTACAGTTGTTCCGTCAATTGCCACACTAGCTTTCCCAGTGAAAGCACATGCTACAAAAGTATTGCAGAAGCCATCGGTAGCAGAAAATCTCTTGTAAATGTCCATTATAAGTTCAATAACAAACGTTTTACCGCTCCCAGCTGGACTAGTAAAAAAAATTTGAAATGGTTATTGCTCAGAAGTAAGAAAATGAGAAATAATTTACATTTCAAGTTCTTTTTGCTGATCATTTGCTGATCTAATCAACTCTATAAACTGATCTCTGTCCATTAAGTTTTCTCTTTTTTTTTGCAATAGCACCTATAATATATTAACAAGATATACTGCTTCATCGATTTCATCTTCACTGTCTTCTCTACACAATTCTTTGCAAATAAGAAGTCTTTTCTCAATATCTAAATTTGATGACTTCTTTTCTGCGTTCTAATATTGATTCTTTATTATCTTCGTATATTTAAAAGTATTTATTTTCAGCAAAAGCATTATTGTTTTTGCTTCTTAAAGGGGTCTGCAGTAAAACCATTTCTGTTATATATTCATTAAAATTATCTGCCATATTATAGTTGTGATATCTAATTATATTTGAATTTTTTCTTAGTTTATAAACTCCTTTATTGTTAATATAATAATTTGCTACGAATTGTGCTAAAGTGACATCTCACAAATCGCCTAGTCCTTTTTCATATATATCGACCCAATTTTATTTCCATATATCTGTACAATCATCGTGCAATTTATTCAATTCTTCCCAAGTTTTTCTAAGTCTTTGGCGTTCAGCTGGGTATATGATTGGTATATAAACTGTTAAAACTGAGGATTTTTCAATCGGTTCTCGCAACAAATACCAAGCAGATTCTTGTGCTGGCATTTCAACATTGTGAAGTACATTAATACTTATTTTTTTAGTTCTATCTACAATATCAAATTCAAAATTTTCGTCCATAGTCTAAAATATTTGTTTACTAATTCCTCTATTGTGTTTGTTAACGTACTCAACATCGTAAGCGGCACAGGCATACTCGTCTTGGATAATTTGATAATGCATATTAGGTTTTAAAAGATAAAAAACAAAAGGGTTCAATGGATTGTGCCACTTTTGTGTTGGTGTTTGTCGGTAAAATAATTTAGATCTTTTAATACCTGCACAAATGATATTGTTGGGTACACGGTTCAAAAGCCGTAGAATGTATGAATTACTGAACTTTGAAAATGTTGCTATGCGTTGCTAGGTGTTGCTTTGTTGTTGATAAATATTAGTCAGTCGAGCTTGTAACCTCGAGCTGTTTACTTTGGTTCACTCCTCTCAATAAAATTTCGTTTCGTTTCTATAAAGTAACGTGTTTTCATTCTTACTCGCAATTGTAACGATTTTCAGGCTTGTCCGGGATAACACATCAACAGAAGAGACGAAGACAATGAAGCGGCAGCTGGAGGAATCTAAGCAGAAGTGCCTGGATCTAGAGTATCAGTTAAAAAATATAAGGAGAATGGTAAAAACTCGTGATGAAACAATAGTGAAGTTAAAAGCTGAACTGGTTGAGCTGCAGGAAAATTATGACGATTTGCAGGTTCAGTTGGACGACGCAAAGCAAAAAAAAGAAGGATACGCTGCGTAAGCAATAAAAAGTTCATTAGAGGACGCTCCAGCAGTTGCAGTCGACTCTCGGTGACGCTCGCGAAATGATTGTGTGTCTGCAAACGGAACGGGACGCAGTTTTCGCCGAGCGGGACTCTGTTCTGAGCGGAAGACAGGCTCAGCAACGGAGAAGTGCAGCGTTACACGATCAACAATTTCACGGCATAAACCAGATAAGTATCACCCATAATTTTTTGCCAAATTAAATGGATGGAATGAAAATAGAAAAATGGTTGCTCTAATTTCTTGTTTCTGTGGAAAGGCAAGATCAGTACTTAATAATTTTTCAGAGTAGGAAGGACTGTTAGGTTTAACCTTGAAACTTTGAGTGCGTTTTGGAAAACACTATTTGGTTACGACGAGTTATTCTCAATTACAAAATAGGAAACAAGGCCCAAATAAAGATTTTCCAAGTTGAGCTGCTGATTTAAAGAAATTAGTTTCAGTACTTCATCCTGAGCGCCCGTTTGTTACTAAAGATGAAATTGCTTCTTCGCAATTTATTAGTGGAATCGCTGATAATTCAGTGAGGGAAGTGCTTCAATTAGAGAGGATTGAATCTTTGAGTTTCTCTCCAACGGGCAATAGAGGTGAAAGTAATTTTTGATGAAAATAGGATACTTTAAAAGAATAATGTTCTTGCAGGAGCATACAGAGCAGTGCAGTAGAATTCTAATCCAGTAGCGAGTCAGGAAAGAAAATCCTGGAATGCCGCCAACATTAAGTGCCGGAATTGCGGAAAGAAGGGAAAAATTAAGTTCAATTGTCCTCAACCGCATGCGTTCAATCGGCAGGAAAGCTAGGTTTCGTTGAACTTCCAGGAGCAAGTTAGACAGTAGGTAATCCAGCTCCTTTAATTTTAGTGTTATATAGCCGAAGGATTAATGGGAATTCAAGTAAATTCATTTTTAAAGGCTCATTTGATAACAAAATTTGTAATTTCGTTTTTGGTTCTGGTTCTGACGCCACACTTTTAAATTCAAAATTGGTAATTCAGTGTATTTTAAAGTACCTATTAATTCTAAATCACTGAAATACCCAACAGGTAAGGACGTTCCTATAAAGTTTAGAGTTAAAGCATTTGTGGTTTCAGGAAAACACAAAGTAGAAATAGTTGCATTTGTAGGGAATACAGTTGATGATTGTATCCTCAGGTGTGATATCCTTGATAAGATAGGTTTAACAAAGAAAATTTATGAGGTTATTTTTGATGAGACAGATTCAAATGATAAGGAAGGTGTTCCTATTCAACGGATTATAGACATACAGGATATTGCTCCAAATAATTTACAAGATCTTTTCAAGAAACGCGATTTAGTCAATCATGAAATACACTTGGAGGAACAAACACGACGAATAAAACAACCATTGAGAAGAGATCTCGATGATTTAATTATAGAAATAGAGAAGCAAGGAGTTACAGAAAAATCTTTAAGTTCCTGGTGTTCTCCAGTGTTACTTAAAAACAAAAAAGAAGGCTCCACAAGTTTTTGGGTTGATTTCCGGAAAGTAAATGCGGCAACGATTAATGATTCGTATCCTTTACCCAGATCTGACGAATTTTTTGGATGAATTATCAGGGAAATCGTGGTTTTCTGAATTGGATTTAAAAAGCGGCTATTGGCAAGTAAAAATCAGGCATGAAGATAGAGAAATCACAGTTTCTCCTGTTGGGAAAGGATTATGGCAGTTTAAAGTCATGTAATTTCGATTATGTAATGCACCTTTGAACAACTTACGAAAGAGATACTTAAAGGATTGTTGTATAATATTTGTTTGGTTTATTTAAATGACATTATGGTTCTAGCAGACTCGTTTGATGAAATGTTAGCTAATCTTAAAAAGGTATTTTTTGATTTCAGAAAGCTAATCTTCGAATAAATAAAAAGAAGTTTAATTTCTTTGAAAAAGAAATTCTATTCATTGGTCACATTGTATCAGAAGACAGAAAGAAGAGAGATCCAGAAAAGATTAAGACTGTTTTGAAATGGCCGATTCCGAGAACAAAGAGCAGTGTACGTCAGTTTTTTGGATTTTGCTCGTGCTATAGGCGATT
>JAPYYV010003291.1:0-22520 GCA_030522625.1 Copidosoma aretas
GCCCTTTTTCCCCGGCGGCCCAAAAATTTCCCCCCCCCCCCCGGCCCCCCCCCCCCCCCCCCCGTGCCCGTAATGTTTGTAAGCACTCGGGCGCTCGGGCGTGATGAAAATATAACTCGGCCTGTTCCCGCGGAAGCTGTATGATAAGCGGATAGGAGCGAACGATCGATCGGTGCGTTCTTCCCCTCGGTTTGTTCATCTCGTCGTCGTCGCGCGGGGGACATCGAGTCGGGTTTGGAAGGCGTTGCACGCGCGAGCCGTTTTTCGGGCTTCACTCGGAATCTTATCGCGTTATACACGGCCGAGTGAGGGATGATGGCGATGTTTCGATCTTCGTTGCCGATGGTTACCGATATTTTTTTTTTGAATTCTATGAAATACCGTCCGCTCAGCAGGTAGTATTACCATTTGCCGTGGTTCTCTACTTCAAAGTCCATAATAATCGTACATGTTACTCGCGACATCGGAATATTGTTGTTCTTTTTATTTTTGCAAAGGACTTTTTATTTATAATGAGCCAACAGCAGGTCAATCGCGTTTTCGTGGAATGTCACTCGAATTAATATTCACTCGTCGGGCCGAAGAACGGTTTGTCTGTATTTTGCAAAAAAACAGGCTAAATACGGAAAACGACAGTCCAGGGGACATTTTACACTTTAATTGCTTAAAAAAGTACAGGACACATGATTTCAATACAAGATTGTTTTCTATATCTGTCGGAGCTTTTTTTGTGAAATACATTATATATTATGTTTCGAGATGTTCCATTGAAAAGCCACAGCGAAAACTGTTGACCTGATCGTATTCCCTATGAAATATAAATCGACGTACACGAATCGACCCTGAAATTTTGGCAGTCACGCGCAATTAATTTTGCACGCGACACAATGAAAAACAAGCCAAGCTCTCCCAACCGATTGTCCACTCCCACGAAAAAAAAAACAACAACGATCCAACACCAAAGCTAAATTAACCTTCCCCCCCGAATCCCCTTTAGAAGCCGGAGCCCATGGAGGAGACGACCGACGACTCCGGTGTGTCGCCGAGCCACTACGAGACGAGCGAGTCCAACCCGTCCCCCAACGGCAGCCGGTCGTCCTCCCGCCACGAGGCCCACAGCGTAGCCGACAGCCGTCCATCCTCCGGCACGAGCAGCATGGCCGCCTCGCCCCCCGCGGCCGATCCCTTCGACCTGCACCTTCAGCACCACCTCGGGCACGACCAGCTGACCGCCTCGAGCGTCTTCAACGCGGCCTGCAACTTCGCGGACATGTCCACCGCCGCCGCCTATCCCATGCTGCAGCAGCAGCAGCAGCAGCAGTTCGTTCCGCCGCCGGTCACCTCCAGCGGCACCGACGCAGCCTCGCCAAAGTCCCAGAGGAAGCGCAAGGGCCAGCGACAGGTACCCTGCGTGGCCGACGACCACGTGGCCCGGCCGTTCCAGTGTCCGCTGCCCTCCTGCGCCAACGGGCCGATCTTGACGCAAAAGTAAGCAGCAGCCCCTTGTCGGTGCTAGATCTCAAGATCGACGGATCAGAGTACTTGTAATGCTCTGGAATTTGTGATTCCTCGATTGACTCGCAAGCCAAAGTTAACGATCGAATCCAAGTGTCGATTGATCGGTATTCAAATTATTTTGTGAAATAATGCGACGTAAATGACACTGGGTTGTTTTTTTTGCTTTCTTGCGGTTCAAGAAAATTGTATTCTTCCAACTTGACTCGACCAACGATCAATCGCCAATTTTGTTTCTCGATCGAACTCTGATCGACTTACGCAGATCTTGAACACCCGCGCGTTGTTTGTCTTTCGCAAAATCTCTAATGTGATACTTTCAATCCGACAGGGACGCTATCGTCGCCCACATACTCAGCCACAACGAGGCCATCTCGGTGGACGAGTCGAGGTTCGCCGCGTACTACACCAGGATGAAGCTGGACGAGGCCGGCAAGAAGAAGCGCAAGAAGAGGCTGGACGAGAGCAGCGGCGACGTTAAATACGAAGAGGAGATGAGCTGCGAGGACTGGAAGGACCTCGAGTCGAGCCTCAACCCCCTCGGGCTCGCGGAGACCGGGATCGACCCGTCGCGGGTGGACGCCCTCACCCCGAACTTCAACTCCAAGGGCCAGGTGTCGGTCACTCGCTGCAAGGACTGCAAAATGATGTTCATCACCAAGTCGGCCTACTGGATGCACCTCGAGTACGCCCACCTCGATCCGAAGAAGCTCCAAAAGTGCGGGCGCTGCTACTTCGTGACGACCCTGCCCCACCACTTCAAGTTCCACGAGGACAACCACAGGGGGGAGAAGCGCTTCGTGTGCAAGTACTGCGAATATCGTTGCGTCAACAAGAGCATGCTCACGAGCCACCTAAAATCCCACTCCGACGTTCACCAGTTCAACTGCGGCTCGTGCAAATTCAAGTCAAAGTATCTACACGCCTACAAGGATCACCTCAGGAGCATGGGCCACGAGCAGGGCCTGATCTACAACAACGACGGCACGCGCAACGAGGACATCAGCATCGACGTGCACAGCAAGAAGCGCGGTCCCCGCCCCAAGCTCAAGACCGTCAACGGCAGTAGTTCGGAGCCCCAAGTGTCTCTGGCCATGGGAGGAGGCGGCACCCCGGAGTCCGACGGCTCGGCGCACCTTGCGCGCAGCCCGAACAACGGCCCGTTCCTCGGTGGGCCCGGCGTCGACGCCAATTACTTCGGCGAGATGTTCGTCCTGAACATGGTCCACCAGGCCCAGATCTTCAACAACATGTACCAGCAGCGCCATCTCGAGGAAGCCGCGAGCGCGTTCGTGCCGGAGCCGGTGGCCGACTACTCGGACAATTCGTCGTTCGACAACTCGATCGATAACAAGCACGAGCGCCTACTGGACGGCACCCTTGCCGACAGTCCGATCGATCTGTCGGTCGTGTCGTCGTCGGCCGAGGATGTCAGGCCCTGCAAGGACTTTGAGTCGGTCGGTAACGCGGAGACGCCGGTGAGCGCCGACAGTGTCTTGGATCTGAGCAGCTGCAGGAGCAGCAACAACAACAACAACAACAACAACAACAAGGCGTCGCCGGCGAAGGGCGTGAATTCGAAGAAGCGCAAGGGCACGCCGATGAGGAGCGACGTCACGCTGGCGAGCGAGGCGAGCGGCTTCGGTCCGAGCGCCCCGAAGGAGCCGAAAGAGTACAGCTGCAGGTTCCGGCCGTGGGGCTGCCTGGCGACGTACACCAGTCAGGAGACGCTGGAGATGCACATGGCCTGCCACGATCCCGCCAACGTCTACAGGTGCGCGAGGTGTTACCTGCAGCCCTTCCCGAATTTCGACGAGCTCAACATACACCTGGCCATCAGGGGGCTCGGGCACGGCGTCGAGTAAGTCGGCGGGTCGACGAGCGAGGGTGTCGTTTCGAGGTGTTTTTACAGTTCAGTATTCCCACGACGCTGCGGTGGTAATATTAGCGCATCATGCTACTTCGGGGGTTCGTGTTACTTGATCATCGTCAAAGTTGTACCTCTCGTTATTGGATTTTTGTCTCTTTTTTTTATATATACATATATATTTATATATATATATATATATATATATATATATATATTTCTATTTATAAGAGAGCGATTTTTTGCGAGAGGTAAACGAGTATTTTCTCTGCGTCGCATATATGTGTTCTTGTATGACACAATAATTGTAGTCGTATAAGACCAAAGAGTTGCTTAATTGAGTCATGGCATCGTGAGTGTATCGTTTGAACGAAAGGAGACTTTTTTTTTTCACTTGTATGATTGAGCAATAGTTTTCGTTGCATCGGTGATTTTTGAAAGAGTAGTCTAGACTGTAAGTATTAGTTGGGTAAGAGAGATTGGGGAGTTTGAGCGGTGTATAATTGTAATTCGCAATAATTTGGATTTTTCGGAACTAGCTGTTTAAGCTCGACTTCGATTTACGTTCGGCCATCGAACAAACTGATCCAAGGTTTAAGAATCTTCTTTTTTTTTTTTTTTTTTTTTTTTTTTTTTTTTTCTTTCATCTTTTTTTTTTTGAATTGATTCAAAATAAAAATTCATTCGTTTTGTTTTTCTTCAATCACATTTTTTTTTTTTATATATATATATATATTTATATATATATATATATAATATAACTTTAGGATAGCCGTAAGACTCCTATGTAAAAATCTACATAGGGAGAATGGAAAAGCGACATTCGACTTTGTTTTTTCGATTATTGTCAATTTACGAATTTTTCGCATGGTAAAAATGCATTTTTGAATTTCCACCCTCCCTCGCAATATGATGGGTAAGTATTGTCACGAGGTGGTCACTACCGATAATACGAGATATCGCTATACTATATATTGTTATATTGTAAATACTATGAATACTCGATGTCGTTTGTCACATTGTCAGTGACCTGAAAATTCGTAGATTTCACGTTTGCAAGTGTATTATTATCACAATGCGTTACTGATGCATACAAATATTATTTTACGAATCGTAATAAAGCATGGTAAACATAAAATATTTTTTTATATGTAGTCTTTTCGTGGAGAAAAGGAGAGTCGATAGAAAATAATCAATAATTCTTTTTGTATGACAAAGTTAAGTTTTGCATCAAATAAAAAATAGTCGTAAAAAAGTTAACTCAATTTCCATATTTTTTTGTCCTTTTCCCTCAAATACTTATGTGCATACTGTTATTTGAATATCTATAAAAATACTATTTCTCATCGAATGTTGTAACTCCAAAATAATTGTGTTGAAGCTGCACAGTGGATAACATCATTAATCAACACAAACATCTAATTCTAGTACTTATAAAAACCTTCTAAGCTTTTTAATGTGATTAAATGTGATTGGCATTATGAAAGAATCAAACGCTTTAACATGGAAAATTTATCCACTGATACATTGCCGCCCGAAACAAATATGCGTTCTGACAGTTGAATTTTAAACATCCCGGCACAGATCGTCTTGCAAGCGATGATAAAAATTGAAGTCAGTTGCTGTTCTCGGCATCCTATCCGACTTTTCGAAACATCGTACAACGACGCACAAGATTATTATTTTTCCGCAGTCGATCGTGGATCAAAGCGAGCCATGGAAATAGGATTGGAAGCGATGCCCGAATCCATATTATTGGCCGAGCTGCTGGGCCCCGTGTTCAAAACCGAGACCATTACCCTGCGACAGGTTAGGGGCTTGGGCCGATCGAGCATGTATGTACGTTTTGCCGATCGATTTTTACAGCGCACCATGAATTCCAGGCATTGTCCGACAACAGATACCGCAGGAGAACCAGGCTCATGGCCACTTTTGTGCCCGACGAGCTGATTTTGCTGATCGATCGTCAAGCCAAGCTCGTCGAGCACGACTTTGTCATCGTGCTCCTCGTCGACGTATCCAGTACGTTTTGACTTTAGTTAGCGTTTCGACAATTTGCAACGGACCCCGACACATGCTGTCCCTGCGTTGAACAATTAATAGGTTTGTACGCGCTGTTCGACAAATTTTGCAACGGCCAGAACAACGGGAGCTCCGGCCTCTGGTACGTGTTCAATCTGTGCACGAGCGCCGTCATAGAGCAGATTTGCTTCAACGGCGGCGATGTTCTCGAGTTCTCGGGTATAAGCGCCGATCTTCGGAGTCCGTGCGTGAGTATAATAAGTACGAAGACTTTGAATATCATGCCGTCGCAGACAGCGGGATCCTATCGATGTGGAAGCTGAGCGAAAACGAGTCGATACCCGAAGTCATGCGGAGAGTGATCTCTTGCTCGTTCACCGTGAAGGAAGCTCTTCGAAATTTGGAAAACGACTACTTCGACTTGACGGAAGGTGCGAATTAAGCGAGCTGTATATATCATTTGCATTATCATACGATGTGCAACACGAATAATTTATCAATCATCCATTGTGATTGCGTGATCAGTGTTGTTGGCGTCAAATTTGATTCACGTTTTTCTTAGTTCCCATGAAAAGTGCCATATCCGCCGGAAGCGTGACCTTCTTTGAAATCGGCCACGGCGATGTTCGCCACCACACAGTCATCGGAGAGCCCATTACTGCCGCCACCGAGGCGGTCAAGCTGTTCCAGACAACCGACCTCGTGCTCACGAGAAACACTTGGAAACATTGCAGTCTGGCGGATTACGTTCACGTGGTCGAGGACAAAAACCACATAAGAGTATGACCATGTAATCTTTTGTCTGGGACCGAGTGAACGAAAACAATTGGCAAGGAACGATTGCAGATAACCAAAGAACTCGAAGCAGAGGGCTCGTTGAGATTCGGCGCGTGCAAAAAGAACGTTGAACTGATTTGCAAGCCGCGGGGGGAAAATTTGGACTCTATTGTGAAGAAGCACCAGTACTATCGAGAAATTTCAAAGGCCATCGCTGCCATAGAAACGTCGACGGTGGAAATGTACAAGAATCGAAAATGCTTGGCCATCGTGCGCTGCAAGGAAACGGAAAAGGAGATAGTAACGAGTGGGTTTTTTTTATCTTGGGTCGTTTGCTCGTTGGAGCTTGTGATGGTACTTCGTGCCGTTTTCGCAGATCGACAACGCGTTCTGTACTCTTGCGGGAACAAGATAGGCGATATCCTCAAGACTTTCGTCGTTTTTCCAGTTTTGAAACAAGCAAGTGAGAATATCTTACTCCGAAAGTTTGTATTAGTTACCGCTCGAAGTATAATAATCTTCATATTCTCAACGTACTAAACTTGTCCATCCGTTATGAAAAATAGTGCATGCAATATAATAGTGCAAATATTTTGTGATATGATTTTATTCTAAAAATATAATGGACTGTTTAGCCCAAGATACATTTTACCATTCATAGATTCTTATGACGCAGTATATTTTCTAAGATAGATAATGCATTGCAATTGTTTTAAAAATAAAAAAAAATTCAAAATTCAAAGTATCTGAAAAGAATAGAATAATGTTTCTTTAAATTCTTCAAAATACATTAAATTTTAGTAAAGTCTGTATAATATTCCACGGACATGGGAAAATCCCATTGCGCATGCAAACTAATAATCGTCGTAATATTCCGATTAGAAATATCACTGACATCGAAAAACAAAATCATAAGCACATTTCACCACGAGTAAGGAAAAAAAAAAAAATCAAAGTTTCCAGAAACAGTATACTGAATTATACGATGTTTCATGTTCAGATTGAACAGGACCAAGCCCTGGAACATTTGACGGAAATGAAGATGTTGACGGTCGTCATGATCGCGATTTCGTCCTCAGGAAGCACGGATCTCATTTTTCTGGCTGACTACTGCCACGCAGTGATATCCAAGTAATTTTGCACCATAATCTTCGAATCACCAATATACATACCCGTCTTCAAATCTCTCCGCACACCTTGCCGAACCAAGCGTCTCGACAAAACTTGACGATAATAAGTACTTACCACCGTGAAATACTATATCCACCGTATGTCCAATGTTTCCCTGCAGAGCCTGCGAGGACGTGGGCTGGATCGAAGGTGTGCGCCTACGCGAGTCGAGCATTGTGTTTCGCATTCTCTTCGGCGTCCGTGGTTATTTGAAGAATCTCAACCACTGCCGCTTCGCCGTCAAGTGCGCCTGGACACTGTTGGACCTATTGAAGCGAGAGAACGATATACACATCGTGTCCGTGGGCGTGGCGACAGGTGAATTTTCGCAACTGTTTGGAACAAGAATAAATACATTTTCGTAAAGAGCGTTTTTGAAATGATGCGTGTATGAAAATATCGGTGTTGATTTTCACACTGTGCGCACAGGAATGGTGTGTTGCATGGTCACAGGACACGTAGCGCGTCGTCAGTACGCCTTGATCGGATCACCGATGACCGAGGCTGAACTCATAATGCTCGTTTCGCCCAACAAGGTATGTTTTTGAAGAAATCCTGGTCCTACTTTTTTTTTTCAAACAAAACGATGCAATGATTTTTGGAAACAGGTCACCTGCGATCACGACAGTGTCGTGTACAGCGAGATGAAGAAGGCGAATTTTTCACCGTCCGGATTAATCGACATGGAAGGATATCCGAGGGGATACGTTTTCGTCTACTCCGATGTAACCGAGTGAGTCGCCATTTCACATTACTTTTATTTCGCTGACAATTGTATTCGTATGTTATCAGTATGACATGATGCGTTTCTCGAAAGTTTGGTCGTATTGCTTGCATGGAATCGTGTATTTCTCAGTCGATTGAAAACCTCCAAACTTCCATTTATCATGAAATTTATCCAAAGAGTGCAGCAACTTTGTTACTTCCTGGTTTTTGTTGTTATTTCAATCTGCCAAGACTTTTCATCATCCACTGGGATAATACGAGATGTTAAAAAAAGGAAAGCTCAAGTTTGTCCCTATAAAATTGATCATTTACACCACCGCAGAGTCGAAGAGCGACTGCTCAACGATCTCAAGAACGCCTACCCCATACTGGGCAGATTCGAAGAGCTGGAACTGTTCAGCGGCATACTCGACGACATCGGACTGACGGATCGCGGCCACGCTGGCATCGTGATCGAGGTGCTCGATCGACCGACGTATCAATTTGAAAAATAAAAAAAAAAACAATTCTAAATCACACTCGACGCAGGGCCAGAGCAGAGAGGGCAAGTCCCGCTTGCTGGACGCCTTCGCCACGAGCGCCCGAGCCAGGCAGGTGAAGGTCATCAGGCTCGCCGTCGATACTTCGTTCGACATGAAGCCCTACTCGATCATCCATCGTCTTCTAAAACAAGTATAGTGGGAAAACGTTTATCCGAGTACAAACATCGGATAAATATTTATTCGAATCCACCAAAAACTTCGTTATGTAGAAATTGTTGATTTGATTTATTTAAATGTTTATTGATTTGAATAAATGCGTGGTCGATTTGAATTAATATCGGTTCGTGTTCGAATGAACGTTTATTAAATGTGGATCGACGAAGATGTTTTTTGTTCTTCATCCCATTGAACATCGATCCATCGAAGATACTCGAGGCCGAGGACTGCAAGTCGGCGGCCGAGCTGGAACGCGAGACCGTGAGGAAGCTGAGCGGCCTGGTGCCGGCGGAGGACCTCTGCTACCTGAACAAGGTCCTGCGCGTGCAGTTCCGGCTATCCGAGCAGTTCGCCGTGGACAGCGACTGGGACCGGCACTTCAAGGCCATCAGCTTATTCGACAAGATTTTGAA
The DNA here is from genome assembly GCA_030522625.1 of Copidosoma aretas. NCBI lineage: Eukaryota > Metazoa > Arthropoda > Insecta > Hymenoptera > Encyrtidae > Copidosoma > Copidosoma aretas. The sequence goes on from JAPYYV010003291.1 coordinate 9,189, forward strand.
AATGGTTGAGTTTCCTTTGCGCTAGTGATATTGTTATCATCGGGTGGATGTTGATTTTTTTTTTTTTTCATTCGGACACTCATTTGGATCTGTTTTTCCCGTGTTCCAGAGAAATCGGTATACGTCAAAAATACTTGGCGATCTCATTCAAAAAAATAATCAATTAACCGAATTCCACGACAAAAAAAAATAAAATTGTCACTTTTTGCCATTTTTTGATTTTTCAGTTTTTAAAGTTAAATAAATGTGTTTTTTTTTTTTTTTTTTTTTCTCTTTCAAGCACGACACACGATAATACTATTGAATTCGTTCGATTATTCGGAAAAAAGTGAAAATAAATTAACATCCACCCTGATGTCGATGGATCGCGGCAATTGGAGATAGGGTCGTTAATCTGTTGCTGCAGAAAAACCGGAAGCTGTGCATATTACTGGACGACGTGCACTTCATGGACTACATGTCGTGGCAGTTTCTGGTCCAGGCCCTGGGCAACCGTAACGTGCTGGTGGCCATGACGATCCTCGAGATGCAGTCCTGGCAGAAGCTGTCCAGGGTCGAGGTGGACATCTGCAAGGAGCAGAGACTACTCAGGCGGGCCCTGGCCGAGTTGGAGATGGACCTGCTGCCCGTTCTTGTCTGTCAGTTTTTGGGCGTCCAAGCGTTGTCGATGGAGATGCACGAGTAATGTATATACCTATTACTGTTGGAAAAAATGATTCGGATGGTATAACAGTTGTATGGTTGCTTCTTACGAAAAAACATATCAAAGAATACGATTCATCATTTTTTTTTTCAATTTCACATATTTTGTATTAAAGCTCGGCATTTCCATCTGCAAGTCCGTTCCTCAAATTAACTTTCGCGCATCGGAACACTATACATTATTATCATGTTGTCACTAAATTAATCAAATCAAATTTTTATTTTGCAACATTTTCAGTCGTTTTATACGTATTTATTTCAAAAATTTCATTGACAACGTTTACGATAATTATCACGTGAAAAATCGTTCAATTTTGTCGCAAGCAACTTGAATCATATTTTTCGTAGAGCTTAAGTTTACACCATATTATTTTTCTCCAGAAACTGAAATTGTATTTTAAAGCTGTCAGAAGCTAGTATGACTTTTTTTTTTTTTTTTCCATTACATTGCGCGTAGCTTCATACTGAACTCGGAAACGAAAAATCCGGGCTGGTTCGAGCTATTTCTGAGCCTGATGATCGTGTGCGGGGGGATCGACATCGTCCAGGTGAGCCCCGACGAGGCGGCGAGTCACCAACTGTTTTTTCCGGAATCCCTGCTGAGCACCAGGATAGAAGCCGAACTGTTTCCGGAAGAAGTGGCGCCCGCGGAGCCTTGGAGCAAGAGGAGCAAGATACCGATCTGCCTGACGAACCCGAATTTCGGGGTCGCCGGGCTGTTCAGGAATCTGGATATGAATGGTACACGGGGCGAAAGGATTTATTCGGTTGACGGTTGGATCATTCAGGTGCAGCGGAGATTAATTTTTCGAGACCTTTTGTCCAGGTTTGGCCGCGGAGATGTTTTCGAGGCTCTCGGTCTACGAGCAGCAGATCGTCCAGTGCGCCGCTGTGCTCGGGCAGGTCTTCGTCCGGCGCTCGCTGGAAATGATCGTCCCGGACAATCAGGCCTGGAAGCTGTCGACGGGTATACCTGTGATTTTGCCGTCCAGTTGGATCACTGGATTCTGTTTTTTCGTTCGAACTCGCGCGCAAACCAATCGTTAAACGGGATGACCTAGGTTTCTCATTCCGGATCTACTTTTTATGGATCGCGTACTCGGGATTTTTTTACATTTCGAAATATTTACTTAAATTACGATCACCTCCTCGATCGGATGATCTTGAAAAGTAATTTTACAAACGATTGAAAACAAACGAGTGAACGAAAAAATATACACATTGTAAAAAATTTCGAACGAACCTCTTTGTTTTTTTCTTCGATCGATCCAGCGATCGAGAAGCTGATGCGCGCGCGAATATTCGAGTGCGCCTCGCTGCAGAGGCAACGCACGAGGGTCGGCGACCTCGGCGTCTGCTCCTTCGAGCCAAGGATCACTTTCTCGGACATGCATCACTTGCTGCGCTGTCGCTGCCGGTTGCGCTGTAAGCAAGAGCTTTCGCGGCGCTATTGACGCGTGTTTTTGCGAGTGGCTGTACATGATTGTTAATCGATGAGAGACGATGGGTATGTAAAAATATCAACGATGAACGGACTTTATTCCGCAAGATACCCAATCATCCGAGGCGGATCTGGCGCGCTACGCGCACTGCCGGTTCGTGGAGTTCAAGGTCGGCCTCTTTAGGTGCGAAGTCTACGACAAGATACCCGAAACCGAGAGAAAACAGCTCCACGAGAAGGCGGTCGAGGTATACAAGAGGGACGCGAAAAAGTGCGCCGCCTGCGGCTGCGGGCCTTTCCTCCGAATACCCGGGAAGGAAAGATCGGTAGGACAAGGGCGCGGGTCGATCGTTGATTCTCTTGGCAGAAGGAAGAATTTTGCAATGTTCGGGGGGGACCTTGGTTTTTCAGAAAAAGGCGGTCGATCCATCGGCGCCGATCGTCACGTCGAGTAGTTTGGAGCTGCTGGCGGTGAAGCCCAGCTCCTCGGTTCTGTCGATGCACAGCGAGGCCACGCGGGATATTCCAAGCCAGGTATCGTCCGACGTTCGAGGGATGGTGGGGACGTCGATCGCAGCTAACGATGCCGATGGTACGTGCGATACATCATTTTCTCCGCTTACCGAGTGTGCAAAGTTCGATTCGTCGGGCCCGCTTTGCACGGTGTTTACAACTTTGCGCGCACGGGTTAGCGGGAAGTTTCAAACGAGCTACTCAAGTCAATATTTTCAAATACTTCAGAATATGAAATTTCCCTCTCAAACATTCATGCGTCGATCGTTCTATTTACATTTATAGTACAGCACTTGACCAAATACACATTTGAAGTGAATTCTTTGGAAATGTATCGCACTACTTTTCCGGGCATACATTTTTCTTCTGTACTGTATTGTAAGTTGCAATCGGGGGAAAAATTAATATTACATACATTATAATTTTTGTAAATAAATAAAAATACTATTGAATATATTTAATATCATTGTAAATAATTAACAGATAACCTATTTAATATTTGGAAAAAAAAACATTCATTTTGCGGTGTTTAAAAATTTATTGATTATTTTTGCCCAACCCTATTGGTCAAGCGTAGAATCAAAATATTTACCAATCGGTAGATTTGCCAAGCTCGAGCGCGCATCAAGGTTCTGACAAGCTGAGAAATTCGAGAAGAATATTCGGAAAGAGGTCTCAGGTCCATCCGCTTGCGAGCAACGAAATGGATCTGAGCTCCAAGCTTCAAGATTTCAAGTACGTAGATTTTCGAAATTGCCACTGCCTCAGCATCATCGACTGCGTTTACTCGAGCCTCCAATACCACGTGAATCGCACAGGTGCATGAGCATGGGGTCGAAAATGAGTGAAAAACGCATGTTTCCAACTTCTTTGCATCGTTTTCAGACAACTACGGGAAAATAATAAACTTCGATATGGAATATGCAGCAGCGCTCATAGCGCACGGACAGCCTAGTTACGCGCTGAGCTTTTTGGCCAAAGCCGAGGAGAAGAACGATGTATGACGATTACCTTTTTTCCACTGATTTTCCGAATTTCAGTACGTGCTTGGTTTTTTTCCAGTTTGCGAGTGCCAACAGCTCCCGAAAAAAGGGGGTCCTGCATCGAAAAATGATCAAGAACAGCACGATTCTCTGTTTGAGAGGTGAGTATGTATCATCTTTTGTCCCTTCTCGAAGAGATTTGGCAGTGCATCAACGACACATCAATTTGACATAAATTTTATAATCTCCTGGAAAAATAAAACTGAAGCAATTCAGATACTATATGTATAGTTTCACGATTCTGCTGAACCATCTTTGTCTCCGTTCAAGGCTCGACGAACTCCGAACAATAATGGCTTGTTTCAAAATTGAGCAGTTTCTCTGCTCACCTTCACCAATAAAAATACATTTTCTCAATGATCGATAAAAATGAGAACACAATCAAAGGTGGTGGTAGAAACCTGCCTCATCGCACTGCTGAATCTCCTTGAAAAATGTTTCTACGACTTTAAAAAAAACGCACGCGCATACGTTTTCGTCTCAGGCAACGCGTACGTGCTCCTCGGCAACTACCCGCAGGCGAAGACCAACTACAGCGAGGCCCTGTCCCTGTACAAGACCAATTTCACCACGAACGAGCTGTTCGGGGACTACAGAACGATGTGCGAACAAGTGAAACAGAACACCCGCTGGATGCTCGCGCAGCCCCTCGCCAACAGCAGCACCGACAAAGCCAAGCACAAGCTGAACGTCGTCCGGCAAAACGCCGCGATGAGCCTCAGCCTCGTCTCCACGATTCTGATGGTTGGCCAAACGTTTCGACCTTTGGTGTGAATTTTCACCCATCACACCCATCGCATTGCTCGCGTCCACAGTTGAACCATCGTCCCAAGGCTGCCAAATTGGCGTCCACGAAGAGCATATTCTTCGGCTTCTCGAGTTTCGAGCCGTGCAACTTTTACAACCAGTGCCAGTTGTATCTGACCTTTGTGCAAATTTACGGTCAACTGGGACAGATCTCCTTCGTGAAGCAGGTCGAGAAGTACGTGCTGTTTGCCATCAGGCAGAAGCAAGAGTGGCACAACAGCGAGGACATCGTGATGCTGATGCACGTGTATGCGTGTATTTTGAGAACGAGGTAAAGTTAAATAAAAGCACGAAATGTGTCGAACAAAAACAACAACAAACCGTCGAGCACAAAATTAAATATCAGTTGGCGGCGAGGCTGTCTCGGAAGGGCGGTTCACTTCGGCGAAAAGGCCCTCACGGTGGCAAGAGCCTTCCACAACATCAGGCTGAAGTACGAGGTGCTGGTATCGCTGATCCAGACGCTGGTGAGTCGATCGTTTATATGTCGGGAGCGAATGACTTTTTATCGCAGCCCGGATGGGATGCGACGAAAAAGCGAAAATTATTCACGCGGCGCAGATACGCCTGAAACGCGTCTGCGAGACGATGGACATGCTGCAACAGCTTCGCGACTACGCGTTCGAGGACATCGACAGTTCGGCCATCACGTGGTACTACGCGCTCTGCGTGGATCTGTTTCTGGACGCGGGACTGCTCGTCGAGAGTTTCGAGTGCTGTGCCAACTACGCAAAAAAGATACTCGGTTCGTATGATAATAATCTCTGGACTATATGTTACATTTACCTTTGTAAAAACTACATCGAGTGTGTCATGTTTTTTCTTTTTTTCAGCGGGAAAATCGGGTTACTCAGTGACGCGCGACCCAAGAGGACTCAAGCGTCTCGTGGCTGGATTGTGGTTGTGTCAGTTACGGAAGTAATGATGTCTCTGTTGTCACAGATTAACTTATTTGGTCTTCAATTAAGGATTGCTTCTTTAATCTCATTCATTCATCGGATCAACGCGCAATACGTATTTTCAGGGGAGATCTGATGTCCACGACTTTCGTTCAAGATTTGGATTTTTTCATGCACGATCTTGCAGTTGACGATTGCTCGCAGATCATAACGCTGTGCAAGGTTTGTACATATGCATATGTGAATGTTACCATCGTATGAAAGTGACAAATACCCTGTTTCTTCATTTGATTGAATTATTATCTCGACCCATCAGATATTAGAGTGCCATCTGCTGCTACTGACGCGCTGCATCAACATGAAGAGGGGCAACCAAATGGAGCTGCTTTTAACGGACATCGGATTTTTGCTGAAAACACTGGACGAGATCGCGAAGAGCGTGCACTTCATCAAGCCTCGCTATTTCCTGCTTCGAGCTTATTTCAGCTTCCTGCATTCCAACACGGGCCTGATGAACGCGCAATTACGCCGAGCCAAAAAATACGCCGAGTCCCAGATGAACGCGATGACGCTAGCCTGGATAGTCCTCAACAAGACCGTGAGTCGCTTTTTTTTTGTTCTTCCTGTGGGTGTAATGATACTCTGAGAGAAAAATTTAGTTGAATCATTGGTACGATTGTTCTTCAAGCTTACTCATTCGATCCGCATAAGTATTTATTTGATTGTTGAGAAGTAAATCACCACAAGGGAAGATTAATTATACTGTACATTGTTGACCAAATTTTTCTCACCAAGGGTGATGACGAGGTGAACAAAAAAAGAAAAGGAATCATCACGACTTTTGATATATAAGTTTACACGTTTATTTTATGTAGAATAATAACTTACAAAAGTCGATACAAGAAAAATGTAGTAGTTATATGATACAAGTTCTGACAAATGATACACGTCAAGTACAAAAATAATGAAAGGCGTCGGAGATGCGCACAAAGTAATGATATATCAAAGAGTCTTCGGCCAAATCTCGTTATAATAATGATCTTGTCGCGTCGTATACACCTATATATTCAGACTTGGTCGGGTGTGAGTTACAACAACATGGCCAGCTACTGGGAAGAGAACATTGGCTACCGGAACGCCATCGTTTGGCAAGACCTCGACACCTTCGATCTCAACGACTGGTCCAATATCCTGTATTCCCTGCCGATTCCCGACTCTTTCATATGACGAGCTGCGCATGTGATCTCTCCTCACAGATTTCTTTTTCTCCTTTCGTTCTTTCTTACGGTGCGCTCTGTTGCGCGTGTACGTGTGAAGACAGAAATAATGAGCTTAAACTATATATAAATGATATACTACTCGCTAAGCGTGTACAATGTTGTCATGTTACCCGAATTGGAAATACAAGAAACGAATTTTAATGCGTTGTTCAAATATCTTTTGTTTATCTCATAAAAATATAGCTTTTCTTTTTTTTTGTTTTTGTTTTCACACCAAATCTCTCTTTTCTCTCTCTACGCACGAAGTACAAAAACTCAAGCAGTCCATCGTACGAAGACATAAATATTTACATTGATTCTCGAATGCTATATCGTAGAAATTTCTCCTCAGAATTTCATTTATTTTAATATATTTATAGTTAAAATAATATACTTCAACTCTAGTCTTAAGCTCTAAAACCTTACTAACGCATCGAACGTTTGTGATTATTACGATAATAATGAATATAATAATAATCGTACTCGTTTATATTTTCCTACTGCGTTCCAAGTGAAATTATCGAGCCGAATGTTGACGCGAATCAACTTATTCGACGTCGAGGATCGATGAGGCACACAGGCATGCAAATCTTTCCGTTCGCAATCTCCCTATACTTAATGAGTACGCAATTCAAAACGTCAGTTGTTACTTCACCTAATGACACTGAAAACGCGTGATTATGCTCTTTATTTTTCTCAAGTAAAAAAATTACGCACGCTCTTGTCATACCACTGCTACATTTAGTTATCTATCATATAGTTTCATCGTCGAGTACGCCCGGATCTCTAGCTACATTTGTATTTGCTAATATACTAAAATATCTTATTATGATGGTAAAAGAGAGAGAGAGAGAGATATATATATATATACTTAACTTTGAATTGCAGAAATGAGCGTAAAGAGGTAGTAAATTGTTACATTGATTAAATGTTTGTTTTTTTTTTTTTACAAGAAAAAGTGAAAGGCAGAAGAGCAAAGTATTTTTTTATACGTATAGATGACGAGGAAATTTTTTACAAAAACAGTACAAGAAAATAAATAAATTAAAAATACGAGATACACGCTCTACCTATGTGTATACGTGTATAGTGTACCGTAAACGCTCACGCACACGAGTGTCGGACAATCTTCGACCGGCGATCGACGCGTCGATCAACGCGAAAAAGGTCGGTCCGCCGCTCACGACGTCTCACCGATACGTCATCGGGCTACGAGAGACCACGCTATCGTACGATCTCGATCGGCAGTCAAAGTGACACTTTTTCCATACTATATTATATTGCCTACGATTTCAATAATTTTTTTCCTCCGATCTCGTGGCGTACTCGACACACCGGGCGCCCGCTGATCCGACGAACAGGCGAGTTCGCCCTTGCAAGTATACATGTATGTATACAAAAATAACTAATCTTCGTTGCATTACTGTAAGGACGGATTCATGAACGCGTCAGTGGACAGAACCGCGGGACTGCATTTTACGGGATTGTCAAATTCAAATAATCAAAAAATAATTTACTAAAGAATTACCGAGTGTTTCCGTTTTTGAAATTTTAGCATCAAGCGAGACATCGAATTCGGGAAATGATTGTTCGTAAAATCTGCATCCGCAATTTCGTCCACTCGTCTCTCAATAGAAGTGAGAGAAACTGAGTATTATTTGAAGCAAGGTCTTTCGTCAACCTTAAAAAATATTTCAAGTTACGGAGAAGGGGGATATGCATCGATCAAAATAGGACGATGCTTAGTAGTTTATGCAAAGAGTAATATTAGTTCAAAGTCAAACTGGAAGGACAGATTTTTATTTTTTTTGTTCAAAACGCACACTATACCCTTGAAACAATTGAATTTTGATTGTCAAAACTCAAGTTCTGCAACGATTCCACTTTGACTTCGAGCCAGCACAAATAAACTGCCATACAGCTAGAAGAAACTTGCAAATACTTTTTTTATCAACTACAATATATAGGTATGAAGTACAAATGGCTTTAAGCTTACAATTATCGTTATTGTTGTCCATTGAAATTTAATTTCGAAGCCCAGCACGACGTGATGGTTCTCTCCACTTTCGGACCCAAGCAGTATGTTTGCGAAATCAAACGTAAACGACGATTATTCCTCATCTCAACCATCGATCACCCGATACTCGAAACAAATCTTAACAATCGGTGAACGATTTCGTCTTCGATTTCGCAAAAATCATGCCGACGCAACATTTACAAAATATCGTGAAACCCGTGTCACTCTTTCTCCATCTCCTTCCGCTAGATCATCGCATTAAAAAAACAAAAAACAAAAAAAAAAACAACTCTATCCTTTCGATTGCCACTGAAAAAGGCCCAGAATGACACAACAAATTGCATTGTCATCGTCGGTGTCCTTTCCAAAAAAAAAACAAACTTCGAAAACCAAAAAAGAGACACGCACGCTCACCGCGCCGAGAACAAAGTCGGTCAGCAGTCCCACTTGGTTCCGTGGAAAAAGCATAGACCTGCTAGCGCAAAAAAAGCCGATCTCCCCCCCGTCTTTCCTCTTCCTCGTTCCGTGGGAGGATGTGGAGCATTTTTCGCGCGCGTGTCCGCGTATATGTGTTTGTATGTATGTATGTATGCGTGTGTGTCGAGCTAGAGTAGCGCGGCTCAGTCGTGGCCGTCGATGTCGTTGTCGATGCGACTGCTGCGAATACCCGTCTTACCGGTCCACGGGTATATGTCCGGGCAGGCCTGGCACGTCTTCATGTAGCGCACGCCGCTCTTGTGCCACAGATTGCACACCTTCGGGTTGTTGCACTTTTTCGGCCGGTCCTGCGAAATTTTTCGTTTGTTTTATAGGTGTATAAAGCTCCTCCAGTGCCATTATCACCGATTTTGCGCGAGAAACTTTGAGAACCTTGCGTGCGAATTCGAGCAGCTCGAGAGAGAATCGTTAATTTTATTTTCGTACGCCAAACGCCGCGCTGCGTGCACATAAGTATGTACACACGTGCAAATACTCGTAACCCTCATGCATTTCTCCTTGATCCGATGCACATCACGCGTTCCACTATGCATATGCATACATGTATAGTATACGTGTGTACACTGGCGCAACGATCCTTTGAAACGCGCGCGGCGATCGAGCCCGAGATTTACTTTGCATTCCTCCGACCCCCCCGCGCGTTCGCTGGAGTTATTTTTCGATTTTCATTTTTTTTTTTTTTTCAACGAATCCGCGCGAAACTCGGTTTTTCTCGCAATGCGCGCGAGGAAAAAACGCGCGTAAGTTGTATCAATACGCGGCGCAGCGGGATCGGGGCCCGGCGGTGAGAAGCGCTTCCACAACGAGTCGATCCGCGTTGCGACGCAAACGCACGGCGTGCTCTGCGTACAAAGTTTACCCTGCGTTTCGTGACCGAGGGAAAATGTGAATCCAAAAAAGTAGCCCATGTATCGGGACCGATCGAGCAAAGAGAGGTAAACAGTACTCACGGGGTAGTTGCACCCGAAGGGCTCGAATCTGTCGAGGAGGGCGAGGGGCGTGGGGTTGCGAGTCCACTGGAGGGCCTGCCAGTTCGTGATTATCCAGACGTCGTCCATCGCGACGATGGTATCGAGGAACGAGATGAAGCCCTCCTTGTGGTGCGGCTGGGTGAACCACGCCGCGTGGTAGAACAGTCCGAACGGCGCTCTGTGAGGATCATTGTACGAGTTACTTTTTTTGTTTCTTCTTCGTCCAAACCAGCAGATTCTGCGGCACGACTGCTCCACGGGGGTGGCTTTTCGTTTTTAGGAGCTACGAGGAATTTTGCACCCAATGTCGGGGCGATGCGAGTGATTGTATACTTATCGCGTGCATTATTGTACGCGCGAAGAAATTATGAGATATTTTAAAAGTTGTTATATTTCAAGTTTGGGTCTTCGAAAATCATTAGCCGTGGCTGCAAGAATTAGAAACAAAAATCATTGTCAAAGATAATGAGACATTCGATGAAAAACTATTTTTCTGGTAAAAGTGATCAAATAAAAGAAAAAAAAGGTAGCAGAGGACCGCTCCCTTTTCCAAAATTTCCAATGTGCAAACTCTAAAGTTCGTACTCGCATGGATTGTTAAAAATGACGTACGCCTCACGAGTTCACCATTAACATTGTACTCCCGCGCAATCGCTTACGCAGGTTTATTAAAAAGTCGCGTTGTTTGTTTGGTCCCGCAGTCTTCTCTACTGGGCACGCGCAAATGCTCTATCAAAGTGTCCGATACACTTGTACGTGTACAGTGTATGTTTTCATTCTCCCTAATACCTTGAAGGAGTCCAATGAACTGTATATGGGCCTAGTTAAATTTTCAATGAATTTATTCGTGTATGATTATGCGCTCATTGCACACATACTTGGACGTGCATTATTCGGGTTGGCGTTTCGTTTAATCGTAGTTGTAGACGATGCGAGTGTAATTTTAGAAATAAAAGAAAAATTTGCACGGGACATTTTACAATTCAAACATTTGCAAACTTAAGTTGGTTCTGTAGAGCAGTTGCACTTCAAACGTGAAAAAAAAAGCACAATAGGAAAGAAACAAGTTAGATAAACCATATTATGATGTATCCGACCTGTTGGTGGTGTAGTGCCGCTCGAAGTTTTTGATCAGCATTTTGTACACGCCGTCGGCGGTGGGCGGGTTACTACAGGCGTCGCCCATCGAACACCTGCCGCCGTTCAGATCCTGCCACATGACCATCGGCACCTCCCAGAGTCCCGGGTAAGATCTCGTCGGACAGGGTGGGATCATGCAGTCGTGGAAGAGCTTGTAGTCGAGGGTGTAGGGCCAGCTCGGCGGCCGGTTCTCGTAGATCGGCATCGACGAGTCGTACGTGAAGTTCGTGTCCCACAGCATTTTGAACATGTTGTTACCGCCGACCTGGTGGATGCGTTGTATAGGTTGTTTTTTTTAAATTTTATGCAAGTACCTACATGATACAAAGTCATTTTGATTATCATTCATGTTGTTTTTTATGAATTTTATGTACTATTTTACATGTTCCATACAATCATCAAACTGACAAAATCATTCATTCATTTGAATTTATCGATCCAAACGATTTCTCATTTATTTTGCACTTTCGTAACGCTGTTTTCTTATTGTTACAATGCCAGAGTTACAATAAAAATACACCTACATTAGCTATACTCAATCGTAATTTCAGGCTAATTCCTACTTGTTTAGTTTTTATAAAGTATGCTGTTATGCTTGTTTTGACACATAATTTTTTTTTCGTGTGGTTCAAATAGACTTCCAATTCATAGAGTACCCTACCAATTTTCAAGACAGTCTTACTTTTTATTAATATTATAACTGCGAAAGTTTGTGTGTTTGAATGTTTCGATGTTTGAATGTTTGTTACTCAATCACGTAAAAACTATGGGGTGGATCCAAACAAAACTTGGTAGGTAGGTAGATTATGACATAGAATAACATATAGGGCTATTTCCAACCTTTTATTTTCCATCTATCATATGTTTTTACCGTATTGATCCATAAACATCTAAATGATGCGAATTTATAATTGTAAGTTGTGAGTGAGCTTACTGCACGCTTAAGGCATTGATGCAGCCATGGAAGACCGATTGTAATTGATTTTTAAAACGTCATAACCCCAAAAATTACAAAAAAACGCCAAATCTGAAAGAAAAAGGTGAAAAATAACAGTTTTTAAGGATTTTTTCGGGGCAAAGAAACATCGAGGCGCTGAAATAAAGATGAGGTATTGATCTTTATTAGGATATTATTTAAAATACTGATATTTTGGCTGTAAAGTAATGAAATTGAGGCACAGAGTGTTTGAAATACTTATAGCATGTTCAAAATTATACTATAAATGTGTAGAAATCATTAGGTTGAATCAAACAAATAATTTAGATGAAAAGCGATTATTCATCAAAAAATTCATTTTATTAACCTAAAAAGCTTGAGCCACCATCGCGAGCAAAGCTTCGACGGGTAACTGCTGATGCAATAGAATTTCAACTCAGGATTACGTACACTATGATGTCAGTTCCAAATTGTATGCAACATTATATTAATATGATAACCTGTGCAGTAAGATCCTCACTTGAAAAATAAAGTTATAAAATCCCAATTCGATTTTTCGGACAACATAATTCTATTTGAAGATTAGGAACAATAAAATTTTTATCAGGTCCAATAAAAAGAAATCCAATTGTAATTATCAACGTATCATAATCTTATATAAAATATACATGAGATATAATCCTAATGTAAACGTGCATGCAATACAGTACCTAGTGAAATTGTAAATCTATAAAAAGTTAAATAAAGATATCATCAAATTTAGCTATTGTGACTAAAAATAGCTGTTAACTTAATCAATTACTAGATATAAAATTCTAACAGTAGATCAAGACGATGTCAACTTTGATTTTGTACGTACTACCATCAAGTCTGTTTAATACTTCACTGTTACATAAGTAGTTCTTAAAATCGAAACACTGGATACTAAATACAGAAATCTTTTAAGTACGTTCGGTAGAGATAAAATTCTCCAATGAATTTTTTTGAAATTTTAACAAGACGTTTTTATTGTTATTACAATAAACCTGTCAAAATTTCAAGAGGTTCATCTGATTCGTTTTCGAGATATTGAATTTCAAAGTTCAGTCATTTAACACGGTCGCTT
>JAPYYV010003292.1:0-28141 GCA_030522625.1 Copidosoma aretas
GATGAACATTGAAATCGAGGGGAGAGAATTTCTGAAAAAACACGGTATATCCCTTGTGTGTACCCCCCGTGCGCCGTACTTGTATACTTGTTGTATTTGTTGTTAGCATCCCCACTGTGAGTGAGTCAAGTCAAAAGAGCCATCGGTGCAGGGGCAAACCAAATGTATATAGGTATACTCGGCGCTGTTGTTTATAACCGTCACTCTATATAGCTTCTGTGAATGTCATGGACCCCAGGCACTTTCTGTTATTGGAAGTATAATTGGAACGTTTCAAACTGTGACGGGTTGGGTGACAGTAAGTCTGCAAAGTATTATAGGTCATACGGCGTCATTTACTGTTTGTTGTCTGTTGACAAGTCGCTCCGAAATATATGCGCTTCTGTCCTCACATATGAATACTTGATAGTATCATGTTGATACTCATAAGTACGCCAAAATGAAAAATTCGTTCGAGATTGGACATTGTTGCTGGGGGTCCTCTCGAAATTATGTGTTACGGTGGTCGTGGAGATACCATCTGTGAACTGAGCAACTCCGAGGTCCTCGAGCGAATCTATTAATTGACCAAATACTTACGTCCGCCGTCCCTTTTGCCCTCGGCCCTCTCTATTCTACCCCTCTGTATCTATATCTGCCATTACTCTCTCGCGCTACGTCTATTTTTGGAATTTCAATTTAACAGATGCACCGAGACGAGATTAGAGTTTTCCTGGGCTTTCTCTGCGTCTTTTTCCGTCCCCACCTACTGATGGAGCATCAGAGTATCGTCTATTTCACCCTTTCATAGGTATTTATGCACCTGCACTGAGCCTTTTGGATTATACACCCGGTCATTTTATTTTCAACAATGAATGATCACAGCGAGCCATGTATGATTGTTTATACTGTCCATCGGCCGTATTGTTGTTCATTTACTTAAGTATCCTAGTAGAACTTCCAAGAGACTTGCTGCTTTTGTGTATGTGCGTGTGTGCATAATATAAGTGTGGTCATAAAATGTTGATTAGTTTCTAAATGCAGCTGAAATCGATTTTTTTTTTATGATTGTTCTCATCGCTTATTCAAAAACAGAGAACGTGTGACAATTAAAGGTAATCTGAATGTTTGATATGATGCAAATTCAAAGAATTATTTTTTTGGTCAGCAATCGTGCATACATTAGCATTTGCCCATGGTGCAAGGACATGATATGTGTGTATTCATTTAAAAATCTACTTGTTATGCGCATAATTTTTTCAATGCCTTAGTATCTGAAAATTAGATGGATGATGAGTATTTTTCTCTGCAGCTAGAAAAATACAAAGCCAATTGCTCGCATAAAAGATTGAGCAGTAGATTGGAGCCAGCTTCTGATGAAGATTCTATTCATAACGATATTGAAAATCGATCCATGGACTTGAAAAATTTTAGTGTAAGTAATTTAAATAATGAATCAAAGTATATTGCATTCTCAAGACATTATGCAATTGAGAGAATTTCGATTGACTTTACATTTAAATTTAGTAATGTTATATTGTATATATTTTAGAATAATGAAAGTGTCAGTATGAGCGAGGGAGAAGGAGATGGTGAATTAGAAAGATTAGCTGGAAGAGTTGTTGAATTGGAAGAATTACTTCAATGTAAAGAAGTCGAAGTTGAAGTGATGGGTGCAGAAATTGACACACTCAGAGCTGATGCATGTTCACCAACTTCTTCACACAGTCAAAATAGCAACATTCCATCCAAAGATGCTATAGTCAAGGTTAAATTTCTTAATCGTAGTCACTTTGCATGTTATGATTTTGACTTAGAAAATTCATGAAAAAGTAGTTTTGACATCTTAATTAATCTTAATTTATCCATCCCTGACCGAGATATGTAAATATTTCGCGGAGGCTCACACAAAACTTTTCTAATAAAAAGATGAAATATGAGTTATTAATTGTTATTTTTTTAAAAATATTATTGTCAAGATATTTTTGCATCCACCAAGTATTTAAGTTCATGAGTTCAGAATTTTGACAAGGGCACTTGTAACAAACTTTAATTTATTTGAAAGAACAAATACTTGAAAACAAGTGCCATAGAAACGAAAAACTAATACAATAAAGTTCATGCTATTGATAATAGTGGCTGCTACTTTGAGCAGATGAAAAACATGTAGGTTACAATGTATTATTGAAAGATATGGAATTGAAGGTAAAGAATAAAACTTATAACTAAAAGTAATTTATGCAAGATGTTTAGAGAAGTATTTTTTTATTTTTTACGAACGTTTTGCCAGTAACTTATAATAGCCTGGTCACGTTGATTTTGTGCTTATTTGACAAGAGCGAGATGTGATTGTATAACACACAATAAAAATTATATTATTTATAGCATTGGTAAGCAATTTTTAAAGATTTTTCATGTTAAGACTCGCTTTGTCTTGATAACAACTCTGAAAGATTAATTAATCCATAGAATTTTTTTCAAATAGCTTCAAGAGTGTGTGCAAGCTATACATCAGAGAGATGTTCTGATTGAAGATTTGACTACGTCGTTGCAACAAGCTTTAGCTGCTAGGGATATGTTACAAATTCAAGTCCAGTCTTTGAATTCACAAATGAATAACTGTAATGAAAAGGTAAAATTAAATTTGAAAAAAAAAAAATATTTTTGTAACTGATGGTAATTGTTACCATTTTTTAGATACTTGAATTAGAAAATACAAAAGGTGATCAAACAGATTTAGTCTTTCAACTTGAACAAGCAAGACAGAATATTAATAAACTTGAGTTAGAAAAAGAAACACAATTTACGGAACTCGGCAACTACAAAACTCAAGTTGAATATCTCAATGAAAAATTGAAAAAAAACTCAATGGACGTTGATGACAATTCTTTTGAAGCACATCTCAAACAAAAACAATGTGAATCAATGAACGATCAAGTTGAAAAAATTAAAAAGGACATGAAAGTAATTTTAGACAAATTTGCAGCCGAAACCAGTGCTAACAACATCAAACATGCCAATGAGATAAAAGTCAGTATAATACTATACCTCAATTGTATAAGTTTAGTAATAGTTTATTTCATTTTTATTTAATTTATTTGTTTACATCCTCGATTTCTCTTTTAGGAGCTCAGTGATGGATATGAAATAGAATTACAAAAGCTCAAGAATGAAAACCAAAACCTTGAGGCCCGTTTAGCAAGAGAAACATCCGCCTTCCAGACTCAGTTATCAAACAGCCAACGTATAATTGAGTCTCTTAGATCAGATCTTGTTACCAGCAAAGAAACGCATGATCAAGAAAAAGAACTTCTTTCTGAACAAATAAAACTTCACAAGCTGCAGATACAAAGTATTACATCAAAGTACCTTTCAACTGTTAGTATTTTAGACTCAAAAGAAAGCATTGAGCGATCTTTAGAACAGGCGCTCAATGATGCTGCGTCTCTCAGGTCGGAAAATGAGTCATTGAAGGTACAGAATTAAGTAAAATTTATAATTAAAAAAAAAAAATAAATAATTGATCCTAGAAACATTACTTTAATAGTTCAAGTTGGATGATCTGATGTCAAGATATTCAGCTGCCCAAAATTTAATAGAAAACAACCAAGTACATGAGAGATCGTTAAGTAACAAGATATACAGCCTAGAAAAATCACTGTCAAGGCTTAGTGGAATTAGTAGGGCTGACCTTGATGAAACTTCTTATCAGACTTTTGATGAAATTTCCTTACAGTATCAAACAGCCAAACAAAAACTATGTAATCGAACATTTTCTCACTCTTTCAATTGAAAAAATTTTATTATTTTAAATCACTAACACTTTTTTTTGTCAAACAGATGAGAAAGCAGAAATGGAGCAAGAGCTGGCCACTAAAGTTCAGGAGCTGGAAGCAGTCGTTTCCAAAACAAAAAGTGAGCTCCAATCTGTCAATGCCATCAAAGAAAAGTATGAAAAACAAATAAAAGATCTCGAGAACAATTACGAGAAACAATTCAAAGACATAAAAAACAACTGTGACCGTCTCAAGGAAGAACTTGTCTCCAAACAACAGATTCTCGAGCAGCAACGTCAACAGTTGCAATCACGAACATCCACTGATAGCATAGACGGTATGCGAATGGCAAATGCAGAGTTTGAGCAGGAAATCAATTTGCTGAAACAGACAGTCCAAACGCGAGATCAGAAGATTACTGAGTACATCAGACAGCTAAAAGATTTGAGCGAAGAAAATAAGAGGCTTCAAAACGAGAGTGATAAGTTGAGAAATGGCCTTGCTGCTGCTTATTCCCAATGCGCAGTTTTCGAAGAGAAGTTGAATCAAACTCTAAGTTTTTATGACAGTAAGTTGGAAGAATCAACTACGTTGGTGGATCAGAGTGCGATATCAAATGTCTCGTGTTCAGATCTTGAAGAGCTGTTGCATAGACAGTCAAATTATAATCAAGTGCTACATAAACTAGACGCTTGTCGCAAGCAGCTTGAAGATTACGAACAGGAGAAAGTATCTTTGTTAACTGAGATTGAGGAAAAAACTGAAGAACAGAACAATTTGCAGGGTAGGTGGTGTTTTGAAATTGTTAGATTGACTTTATTTAGGAATAAAAAATATCAATTTTAAAATCTCTCTTTAGTCAAAGCTGAAGAAACTGAAACACAACTTCGTGAAGAGATACGCGTTTTGAAAACGGAAAGTGTAACTGAATCAAAAAAATTCCATCAATTGCTCAAAAACGTGGAGGAAGCTAATGAACAAATGCAAAAACTAAAAGTGGAGTTGGAGGAAAAGCACAAAAAAGAGATGGAAGAATTGCGCACTTATTTCGAACAAAAGTGCTTGCAAATGGAAAAGCAATATTCCGAGGAAATATTCAGTCAACAGTCAAAGAAAATGTCTGATAACGACAGTGAAGTTGAAGATCTGGCCGATGACTTGTATATTAGCGAAAAGTCAGCTGATAGTTTTGGCGGTGGTGGTGATGCTAAAGGTACTTAATCAATTTTAGACCACCCAAATTTTTATTTGATTTGAAAAAAATTTGTGCTCCTGTATGTTTTGTTTATTTTATTCATGTTAATTATTTTTGTTAGCTACCATCAAATATGAGGCCAAGGTTCATTCTTTTGCACCTGTAGATAATGAGCAACAAATCAAAAATACCGTCGCTCGTTACCAAGAAAAAATAGAGGATCTTTGCAAACAAGTCCAGGAACTGAAAAAAAAGTCTAGTTGCACGGCCTTGCTAAAAACGGTCGATCAGGTACGGTGAATTTTCTGTTTCCTCGCCTTTTTTTTTTTGTACATTTTAAATTTCAATCATCATTGGTGCTGGAAAGGGCTGCAATAAGTGACAGGATCGGTCCCACATTTTGTACATACACAAATAATTCCAAGTGTAAATATATAATTCCCAATTCTGTCAATTATTGAAATACAAACGAGAGCTTGATTGAAAATAAAACCCGTCACCGCGCACAGAGCTTAAAGTTGTTTTAAGCTTGCTACTAAAACGATTATCTTGCAAAAGAAGCGCTGCAGCACTATTTCCCGTCCATTATACGTGTGTGTCTGGTACTATTTTTTTTTATGGTTATTCGCATGATACTTTTCTCTCCGTTTCGATCAGTCGGCAGGTTTTTGTAATTGGTATGATAAAACCAAAGCTCTATATTTTTTCGAGCTTAAAAAAAAAAAAAAAGAGAAAAAAAAGAAAAACAAATAAAGCGCGCCCGTGACTAACTCTCAATTGTCTTCATTGTCACTCGTTAACACCGCATGAAGTTTTGTCAAACCGAGCAAAACAGCAGCATCAGCCCCAACAACGGCAACGACGCCGGAGAAGAGGCGGCCTACGAAGATGCCAGCGTCCAGGGGAGCTGCAACGAGTTGAATGAGCTGCGCGCCAACTACAACCGTCAGCTCGAGGAGCAGGTCGGCCTCGCTCGCGTCGACATCGTTAATGAGCTGCGCGAGCAGATCGAGGTAGTTCGCCAAAACCACCTGAACTTCCCGGCGAAAACACCCGCATGTTGTCTTCTGGTTTTTTTTCTTTTCTTTTTTTTTTTTTCTTCCATCGTACAGTTGTTTTTTCGTTTGAGGCTAACGAGGTTTTTTCATATTTGCGGTTTTGTATCATTGCTTTTTTTTCTTCGAGAGCTTGCAGCTTTTTAATCTATGCCTTGTTTGAAGCTTTAAAATTTACGTTCATCCATACTGTTACAAGAGACTATTGAATCATCAAAATATACAGTTAGTAAAATTAAATTGGTTTAAAAGTATCAGGTAGGTAGTTTGGTAGACAGTGCAGAGTTAGCCGCGTTTGTAGTTTAACGCATACCTGTATAAATTATACTATTTAACGTTACGAGCACTCATTTACATTGCAATATTTGTAGTATAACCTGTTGAATCGTTTTCTTGTTGTATGTACATACATCTCATCATCAAGCACGTTGAAGAAAAAATTTATATTCCCGTCTCTAATAGAAGGAAATTAAAAAATCTAAATATGTACATATATTGTTGGGTGTATTATCATCACGTACTTTGAAACCAAGTAAAACTTGATGGAAGTGAAAATTTTCTCGGTATAGCTGAAAATTCAATAAAATTTTAGGCATTGCTCACGGTAGATTCGGATTCCGATGAAAACTGGTCGACGGAACTGCTGAAACTGCGCGACAAATTCACGAATAACGCGAAGCGCGAGATGCAAAACCTGAAGGAGCGTCACGTCGAGGAGGTCAAGCGGCTGAAGGAGGGAAACAATCACGCCCTCAATGACTTGCAGGAAGAAATCAAAAGACTCAAGGCGGCGACGCACGAGTCCCTTCAGAGTAGCTTGATAAAAGAAAGGTAGGCTCGGCGTACCAGCAGCATCCAGTTACATTTCCGAATCATTTCACTACGAATAACATATAATTCGTCAGGGACGTCCTGCACAAGACGTGCGCGGTGCTTAAGAACCTCGTGACGCAGCTGATCGACTATTTCGCCGATTGCGAGGAGGAGATCAACAATACTCTGATCAACGAGGTCCTCAAAAAGCCATTCGCGCCCCTTCGTTCGGATGGTAATGTGTGCTTTGATGGTGACTCGAACAGGAAATCCATAAAAAGGGTGCGCTTCGCGCCGCAGTCAAATGAAATTACCTTGATCGTCGGCAAAGACGTGAACGATCTGGTTCACGATGAGAGCATCCTCAAGAACATTAAGGACGACTTGGATGTTTGCCTCCATCGTCTGAAATCCGAGTGCGCCAAAATTTTCAACTCGTCAACGTCGTCGGAATCCGAGTCGTGGTCCACGGGAATCGGGTATGCGATTTGAAACAAATTTAGGAAACGTGAAAATTATTTTGACCGAGATTTTCTTCACAACAGCGACAGTCCGAGCGAAAAGCTAGTCGAGGCCGAAAAGCTCCTCGCCACATACCAGGAGAAGAATGAGCACCTGAAAGTCAAAGTGCACGATCTCCAGCAACGTCTCCTGATGGCCGAGAACAAAAAGGAGGTGATATCTGAAGGTTACGGCAAACAGGATGAGACAGTGGTGATAGAAGAGGAGCAGGATCAAGACTTATCGCGGCTCCAAGATCGTGCCAAGTACGTCGTGATGAACGGCAGCCACGACACGGACTATTTGATCCAGTTGATCGACGAGTTTTGCAGACACACGGATAAGAGCATCGACGAGATGCGGAAAGAGAAGGAGGACCTGCAGCATCAGGTACAAGTGCTTTTTGACACTCGAGTGCTCTTATATTTGTTTGAAATTCGTTGACAGTGCACGGGCCAATGGTTATTGTTGCACAGACGACCACGTGGTGTTATGTTCTTTGCATGCTGATTCTCTAGAATTTTATTGTTGTTACGCAATTCAAGACATTACAGTAGATAGCGCTTGGTATGTGCACTTTTTGCACTCTCCTTTGGCCTGCTTTTGAGAAACTGTGTTGGTTTGAGCACATACGATTTGGATATTAGAAATAATCAGTGGAAAAGCGTTATTCCATGCAATTACTGTTTAATTATTTTGTTTTATTTTTAGCTAATTCAGCCTCCTTTGCGTCCAAATCCCATCAAATTATGCAAAGCTGCATTTATTACCTTTACGCCAAACTATTTGAAGTACACTATACATTTTTATTGGTACTTTCAGTTATCAAAAACTTCTGTATAATATATTCAAAAAATATTTTTTTTTTTTTTTATCAACAATTTCAAACAAACGCACCTCAAGAGAAAATATATTGCATAAGCGCTTGTTGTCTTTGAACATAAGAAGGATTGTGATTAGCGTTTTGTTGTCTTGCCAGCAGGTTTCATTAGTTCCTACTCCTTCCCAAAACACTCACAGGGTTCAATGTGCAAAGGTAAATACTAATTTAATTTATGCTGTGAAAATTTTGCAGTTTTATTATTAAGTTTTCATCCAAAATCGAACCTTCCTCTTTCCCACTAATTCTTTGACTTTGTTAGAATAGTTTGTACGTTGAGAGCGTTTATACTTTCGTTGATGGGTGGGTTAAGATAACTAATTCGATGAGCTACTAACTAAAGAAATTTGTTTTCGGCACTTTTTTGAAATTAGCATGATTCACATAGATACATTTTTCTGGTTTTATCGCCTGCATGTTATGTTATTTTGCATTTGATTGTTACATCGTTAAATTCTATGATTAATTGACAATTATCATGAATAAATTTCTCAGGACAAAGAATTAACAATAGATCACTTCGGCGCTTGTTTGGTGGCTTTTGTCGCTGGGATTAAATACAATTCAAATTGACAAATTTATACAATTCTACCATCATAGTATCAGCTGAACCATATCAAATAATACTACCCCATTGAACTTTTCACAAAATTATTTTGCGCTCAACATGTGGAAAAAATAATGAAATAACGCAAACATTAACGCCGCGATATTATTGCGCAGGTCGAGGCCGCAGACAAACAGCTGCGCTCGACGCGCAAGTTTCAGGAGGAGCAGGCGATAGAGCGCGAGGCCGAGCGCGACGAGGCCGCCCGCCTGATCCAGCAGCTCCAAGAGAAGCTGAGGGAGCGCGAGCGCGAGAAGGATCGCGATTACCGCAACAATTCCGTCGAGGTAAGGTCTTTTTTTCTTGGATCAAAGGTGAAATTCTATTCGGCAGAGAATCCGGAAGGAAAATCTGCTCGTGCACTTACGTTTTTACGCTGACTGAGTTTTCAGTTACTTTATTTATTTATATTATTTACACTCACACATATGTATATATAATTACACAGTTATTAATTAAAACAACACCTACAATTTTTCTATTGATTTTCACCAGTATAGATCTGTAATTAATTTTTTACTTTTTCAATAACAAGATGTTTTATAAATGTATGAAAAAAAAAAAAAAAAAAAAATCATTACTTACACACTAGCACATTAATGGTAAGATGTTTTAACATGCAATGGTGATTTTGAAGCAATTATTTCTTTTTTAATGCATAAATTTTGAAATGTAACAAAGTGGCATTGGAAACGGTGCCAGTGGAGAAATCGGTTGGATAACTGTTAATTTCAAGCAATTGAAAAGAAACATTAGGTTAACATGTAAGTTAAGGCAGCTTATAACACTGCATCACCGCTGAATTATTGGATTAACACGTATACTTGAAAACGAGAAGATGCGAGGATACTGGACCCTCTTCTTTTAAAAAAAGGATACTTAATTTCCTGTCACATAATGATTCAAAAAGTAGAGAATTACTCATCTGATCTCATCATGGATCAATTTTCATAAATATTGTGCAAAAAAAATGAGTCTCGCATCCTCTTGGAAAACTAAATTTTTTTTACCACGCACTTGGGATTTTTGGTTTTTTTCTCTGTTTGTCGCACACACACACATGCACACAAAAGCAGTCTGCGCTATCGCCTGCCTCGTCCTCAATAGGCAGCTCTACGCTTCGACAGAGCGATGAATCAGAGATCAATGTATCAGTGAGTTTCATTTCATGTTTATTTACTCATAAATAGAGCATGAACGTGATTGAAATACTTGTTGACGAAGAAAAAAAACACGAAAATTCGGCACGAGTTCTTTTATCATTTTTTTCTTCTTTTAATATTTGCATGAAGAACAAAGCGTGTAATAATAATAAGTGTAGTCAAAGAAAAAGGAATGCGCATAGTAATAACATAAAAAATTATGATTTACTTGATCTTTTTATCCAGAGTGCATGGATTTTTCAAATTTTCATTCGAATCTTACCGTATACGCACAAGCGGTCATTGATACCTTGTAATTTCATGCATGACTCTTTGCCCTAATATAAAGCTTATACACACATGTATATATATATATATATGATTATGCTGAGTACTACATCTCTTGGTTGTATACTTACACGCGCTTATCCCACAAGGCAGCTCACCTTACAATTTTTTCGATCCAATTCAATCAATGAGCAAAGAGTTTTTCAAAACCAATTTAACACTTCAATGATAATCAGGTGGAAGATTTGACGGTTCAACTGCGCGAGGCCCAGACCAAGAGCGCGAATGCTGAGGCCGAGCTCAAGATCGCGGTCGAAAAGATCTGGGAGTTGCGCGAGGTCATCCGCGATCTGGAGCAACAAGTTCAAACTCGAGCTGACAAGGAGGACATACTCGAGAGCCAGATCCAGCAGCTGGAGGAGATCATCTTGGCGCAGACGAAGAATCAAGAGGAGCTTGTCCAAGAGCTCGAGCTCGTCAAGGCCGGCAGCGAAAACAATCAGCTGAGCGACCACATCGGGCACCTTCAGGAGGAGCTGCGCAAGGCACAGCTCAGCTCCGAGCAGATGACAGCCAACTCGTCGGCCCTGAAGCAGCTGCGCCTTGAAATTCGTGACCTGCAAGCTCAGCTGAATCGCAAGACGCGCGAGCTTGAATCCATGCACGTGTGCGGCTCGAGTTTGAGCATAAGCCAGCCGAGCGAAGATGTTTCGATACGCGACCAGATCGAAGCAACGCGCTGCCCCACACCCGACGATCCAAGCTATCCGCCCGTGCTGCCGCTCGATAACGTGCTCAAGCTCAAGGAAACTTTACTCAAGCACTTCCGCGTCGAGGACGTAGCTCTCAAGCGGCTGAAGGATCTTGATATTCAGTTGTCGAATCTTCAGAGGCAGAATGAAGATCTGCTGGCTGAGCAGGAACTGCTTCAGCAGAGGACGTCGGAACAGCTGTTCCAGATCGAAACACTCCGAGCACGGCTGGAGCAGCAGAAGCAGAACGCACCGTTTGCTCAGAGGCAAGTTACGTCGAGGCTGGAGTCTCAGATATCCGGATTGAACGACAGACTGGAAATCGCCGAGCATGTGCTTCACGACAAGAACGTCGAGGTATGATTGGCAGTGTTTAATAATACATTATTTTGTGTCGCGATCAAAAAATGAAACATTTTTCAATAATATACGTAATACTATGTCGTGACTCACGTATTGTTTTTACAGCTTAACGAAGTGAAAAGCCAGCTAGAACGTGTGAGCCGCATTCTTGCCGAAAAAGAAAACGAACTGGTCAACATCTTACAGTCGGATAACGAGGTCGAGCAGAAGTTGAGGGACAAAATGTCAGTCTTGGAAGAGGACAAGCAACTGTTGCAGGCCAAACTGAGCATGCAGGGAAAATCGCAGGACAACTTGCCTCAAATCATCGACACTATAATCGCAGAGAAGAACGCCGAAATCGACCATCTGCGGGACCAGCTTGTCAAGCGAGACAAACAGCTCGAGCACTTTGGTCTCGGTGAAGCACAAATGAATCACAACGAACAGCCAAAAACGAGTGCGCGCACCCTCAGCGACATCGTGTCGATCAATTCGGATAACGAGGATGGCTCGTCCGATCCGATTCGCGAAATCCCTAATTACACCAAGTCGCAGAATGTGTCGAACTTGAAGTTGCCGAACTCTACTTTGACGAATTCCAAGCGAGACGTCGTCGACAGTTCTCAACCAATAAGTGAAACACCAAAGGTACCGAGATTGGATTTGGGATCGCGCAGTCATAGCATGGAGGTAATTAGTTCCAACATTGAAATCTCTAAAGAGGTAAATAAAATAATTGTATAAGCATAATTCTTGTTATTCGGTAGATTTAAATCAAATTATTTTCTTACATTGTAGATGGTTCTTCCTCACATGGACAAAATGACTGTCACCGTTACCTGTCCAGCTTCTGATGCCGACGACACTGAGACACACGAGTCCACCTCAACGTCAGAGGATCACAGCGACATCGTTTGTCCTAGGCACGGTAAATTCGGCACTTTGCACGCAATCAACCTCGAAAGCAGCGAACCTTCACACGTCACACCTGCAGCAGTCCAGTGCATCCAAGAGCTTGAAACTCATCTCCGTCAAATAAAGGCAGAACTGAGCGCCAAGACCAGTGCTCTCGATGAGAGGGAATCCGAGCTGATGGAGATCCAAGGTAACGTTCAACAGTTACGAGAAAACATTGCGTCGCTGAATGACGATAGGCTGTTCTACGAGACCGAATACAAGAAAGCGAAGGACAACGAGGCTAAAATACAGAACGACCTCTATGAGGTCGAAAACGAGCTGAAAATCATGACCGAGAAGCTCGAGGATTCCAAGGAAAAGGTCAGGATCAGCGAAAAGATTTTCTACGAGGAAAAGATGCTCCGCAAGAGCAGCGAAACCGCTCTACAGGAGAAACTGGAAGAGATAAATAATCTCAAAGAGATCATTTCTGGCAAAGAAATCACCATTGAAACTCTGCAAACACGTGTCACGGAGATCGAGAACGAGAACAAGGACATGTACAATTATCGCAGGAAATTCGAGGCTTGCCAGCAGAAGATTGCGGAGAATCAGAACGTGATACGGAGGCTGAGCGAATGTCTAAACAGTCGGGATCAAATGATTCACAGGCTGGAGGAGATAGCGCAGAGAAACAACGTCTCCGGTAGCTCGTCGCCCAGCGAAAAAGATCAAGAAATTTGCCACCTGCAAGAGAATCTCAAGGAAAAAGACAGGGTGATACGGACGTTAACCGACGATGGTAAGAGCCTGCATATTTCTTTGGAAACTATAAATAACAAGATCAAGGAGTCCGGCAACGTCGTGGAACTCCGAAGAAAATTGAAGGACGAGCGGAAAAAGAACGCTGAATTGTCGGAGATGATCGCCAAGTTGAAGACTGAAGTAGAGATGATGAACAACTTGAAGCGACCAAACGAAGAAGACAACGACATTACCGAGATGGTCAAGCAGCAACTCAATCTGTCCGCTAGGCTGGATCAGCAGTTACTCAACGTCATTGACAGCGAGCCAGAGGATGTATTAAAGTGTAATAATTTGAAGCTCGCTGATAAAGAAATCGAAGAACTAAACAGGCTCAAGGATGATCTTGAGATCGAGCGAGAGATGCTGACGTCTCAGATAGCGGAATACGAAAACCGTGTGGTGCAGTTGAAGACGGATGTCGAAGACGAGTCGAGGAAAGTTGCGAAACTGGAGGAAGATCTCGCAAAGGAAAGGCACTTGGTGAGATCTTTGCAGTTGCAGATGCAGAGAGAAAATAAGTTGGCCAAGGAGAACAAAGCAAGGGACACAGATTTGATATCCCAACTGAGAATCGCGTTGGAAGATGCACTGGAGACCAGGAACAAGTTGTTTTTGGAGCGGAAAAATTTCGAAGTGGCAAATGCCTTGAGAAATGCCAACTCGTCAGAGCTCGAGAGCGAACGGGAAAAGCAACAATTGGATTTGGCTAAAGAATTGGAGGCTGAAAAATTTAAATACGAGGAGAGTCAGAAGATCATTAAAAAACTTGAAGCCGAAAAAGATCGACTGGAAAAACAATGCAAAGGGTTGGAGGATGAAAGGAAAAAACTTGCCGACAACTTGGATGCCGTGACTTTTGGAAACGACCTGCTCAAAACCGATCTGGAGAAAGCCAAAGCTGAACTCAAGACCAAGACTAAAGAGAGCGATTGGCAAAAGTCGATTCTCAAGACGGTGAACGATGCCGAAAATAAGCGTAATCAGCGACGAGGTAGCGAACACTCGGAGTTGAGAATCCTCAAGAGGGAGCTCAAGAACTCGCAAGATCTAATAAATGACTTCGAGGTTGATATGAAAACGTTGAAGCAACAGCTGTCTGAGTCTTCCGAGAGAGAGCAGCAGTTATCGCGTGCGATTGAATCTATGATAGATAAAGAAACGGAGCTCATGGAGCAACTCACTTCAGCAAAAACGGAGGAGAACAAGTTGAGGTCCGTTATCACTGATCAAGATAAGGAGTTAAAAATGCATCTCAGAAGAGAAGTGGAACTTGCAGAAGAAAAGAGGGAAAGTTTATCCTCCGATAAGAACAGCTCGCCTGGTAAAATTTTTCAAAGAATAAAGGTAAGCAAGTCATGAAGCTCTTGTTGCAATCATTATGTTCAGTATTGGATGGGCTTCGAATAGTCTCTCAAATACTAGTCTGATACTTGAAACTACAACATCCAAGTTAAATGTCAAATACAAATAGTGCCTGATAATTTTTTTTTATCTTATTTCAGAAACTAGATGCCATTATAGATAGACTGACAATAGAAAATGTGCATTTGTGTGAAAAAAATGTTCAACTGCGGGAAGAAAACGAAAAATATTTACATCAAATACGATTCTTACAAACACAGCTGTCGCAAAAAATGAAAGGAAATCAATCTGTGACCGTTAGAGTTGACACCGAGGAAAAAGTCAGTTTTACTTTGGTCGAGTCAAAATTTGTTATTTTTTAAAATTATTTATCAAACGAAAATTTTTATTTTAGGTAAAATACTTTTATGGACAGTACCTGCGTTCAAATAGCCGTTATAAAGCTCTGATATACCAAAAGAAATACCTTCTCTGTATAATAGCGGGCTATCAGTACGCCGAGGAAAACACCGTGGCCTTTTTAGCTCAGCTAACACAAAGTCAGCGAAAAATCACTCGTCAAGGGCCGCGTCGTCGAAACGCCAGAGTCAGATTCCGCAGTGCTGTGTTTCTCGTGATAAGTATCCGTCGAATAAAGTGGTTGATCTTGCGCTGGAGAACTGGTGTAAGAGTAGGTGCAAATGTTGTACTTGGAAACGTGGAAGGGCAAACCCTTGCACCACCGTCAAGGGCAAGATCCATTGGAGGTTCCGGACATTCGCCACCTGTCAGAGAAAGAATATCGAAGTAAGCAATCTTGACTGACGTAATGTTATTTTTTTTGAGTTGATTGCAAGTTATATTTCTTATCTTTTTTTTTTCTTCAGTTGCGTCAGCAATTTTTCACCCGAACCATACCTACGTTGCTATGCAGACATTCAGCAGACCCTGCATCTATGAGTACCTGAACTAAGAAATCTGAGCTTTAGATAATAAAAATAAGTTGACTTCTAACATATTGTGTAAATAAATGTATAATAATAGTTTAATTTTCACTTTTATAATTTAAAACCGTAAGATACAAAACTGAGTATTTAATTAAGGCATTGCTTTCTCTCTGCATTTTCTTTTAAAATTAAAACCAAAGTCTATTTTTAGCATGATTTGAATGATGTAAAATGTGTGTTGTACTAGAAATACTCGAGCGAAACAAATTAGTGCCTTTTGTAATATCTGTGAATTTGCACTGTTATGAGTGAGTGCTATTTTATGCCTATTTAAAATAAAGTAGCTTTTCATTCTTCAATACTGGACAAATTTTATTTCCTCTAAATTTACCATCCCTTTCTATTCACTTAAATCAAACCACAATTAATAACTCAAGCCGCTCAAGCGCACCTCGGTCTAATCGAACGCGGTAAGCGGTTCAAACTGTCAATCCTGCCGGACCGCCAGTAAATTGATGGATAGGGTTATTTGCAAAATTGGACTGCCAACTTGGCTTGAGTAAGTGGATGATTTCAACAGGAGATTGTAGCCGTTAATATGTCTTTCAAGGGGAAAATAGCAGGCCGCACTATCTAACTTATAAATGTAGATGAACCAATTGTCTTAAAGACGCCATGGGATGTCTTTAAGACAAAAATTGGTTCAGATTCATAACTTTCATAAGTATAGAAGCTGGCCAAGTTAGGGTAAGGTAAAGTCACCTATTATGAGGCACTTTCAAAAGTTCCTCCTATTACGAGTCACCCATTTATACATACAAATTAAAGCTTTAACTTGACAAAAAAAATTAGTTTAAGAATCAGCATAGTATTATCTTATAAAATCAATAAAAACATTGGGTACTTTCAAACACTATGATGGTGTTAGAAAAAAAAAATTTCTTTAAAACCCTGTCTCATAATAGGTGTATTCAAACATAACCTTAACTACAGGAGGCTCCTATTATAAGACGAATTAAAATTGAACGTATTTCTATTAAAAGGGATAATACTCAGATAATAGACTAAGAGCTGGGTCCGATCTGTGTAAAAAATAAATTAATACCGCAAAACTCACAAAAATTGAGAAACATCATGATTCGTGGAGATCCGAATTATTTTCGCGATCCGTATACTTGATCATGAGTTATATGGTAATTAAAAAAGTGCCATATGGTGCCAACGAAATTATTACCGCAACCCGGCCCAAAGGATAGATAATAAAAAGTTGTCAAAGAGAAGTGCCATTTGCGGTAGGATTCGAATACATTCTTCTTCTGTCCCAAAATGGACCGCTAAGCGCGAATGTACCCCCCCTACAAACAAAATTATTACCGCAACTTTTCCAAACTGTTTTTTGTGATAATATTTACTCAAAACCAAAGTTGCGGAAATTTCCCTACACCTGATGGGGGGTAAATAACCTTTTTTCGTCGGAAATAATGCCGATCACCAATTTCTGACGAAAAAAAGTTACTGGGGTACGAGGGGTACTCAAAAGGGATACCTACCCAGTTGTAACTGTATGCTAAAGTATACCTATATATAGCACTTTAGCATACAGTTACAACTGGGTGGGTGTCCCTTTTGAGAACGCCGAAAACCTTTGGTGGGAGGTGCAAGAGAGAGGTCAGACTTTTAGGTTAGAAATGCTCCCTAGTAGTCTCTAGTGTCCCTACCTGAGTGGAGATTTGAGATGACTTCGACATTATATACATGGGTAATTGATATCTGATTTCCATCGCCTACATGTCTAATAGTTATCAATTGTCAAATTGTTAACAGTTGTCGAAATGACATCAACGCGATGGAAATTAGACGTCAATAACCTATTTATATGATTTCAGTTGTCTTAATGGGTACATTTTTTTTTGTGGTCGGTCGGTCGGTGGTCAGTCCAATTCCTTCAGAAAGTATACCTATATTCACTACATATAGATATACATACTAGAGGAATCGGACCGACCACCGACCGATTAAAAAACGTACCCAATGTTTTCTGGGATCGCTCTATCGGTCAGTTCGGTGGTTCTACTTGTCCCGTTTAGTTCTACTTTCGGATAAACACTAAACAGTCAATACACGCATATTATTTTGTGCAAATAAATAATTATTAATGTGAACACATGATTGTGTTAATAACGAATAAAGTAATTGACTAATCCTTATTTAATGGATACAATTATGAATAAAGAACAGACGAAGCAAGAAGACTGAAACGACCAAACGACCATATATGCTCTAAGGACTAAACCGACCGAATAGAGCGATAGTACGATGAAAATCCCCAGAGTCCCCATCAACTCCCCAATGGGAGTCCCCCTGGGCCGTAATACGTGAATGTTTTGATTGATCTGGACATACCGATTTTCTTTCAAATAAGACATCTTCCAGATGAAAGTTGGATGATGTTAAGTTGGAGAGAAAGTTACGCACTACGTCCCCGGATTCCAGACCTGGGGGGAGTGGGGCCCGCCGCCGCCCGGCCTGGGGCCTCATCAGTGTTGGTTAATAGCACAGGACTCCGTCAGCACAGTTTATGGTTTCACCGCGCATTCAATGCATTGCTTATTGTCAGATCATAGACAATGCTGGGGCCTAATTCTTAAAATTTTTCGCTACGTAGCGCGTTGCTCAGCAGCTCAGCAAGATTGATGTTTTTGGTTCGTTTAGTAATTGAGCTGTCGACTGTCGGGAGTGACCCCACAAAACATTTTTTGCACTGACATCAAATTTGATATCATTTCGACAACTGATCTGTCAGACATCTTGGATATGGAAATTTGTCGTCAATTTCCCATCTATATGTCAGTGCAAAAGAATCGTTCGGGGCTTAGCTCGGAGGAGATCCGACTTCCGAGGCCTCCAAAAATATGTACAGCTCTACATTAAGGATGGTCGGGAGTTGTATGAAAATGCAGAGATCACTATACAACTTTTTGAATTTGTTCTTTAAAGTGTCCTGAATCACCATGAATTTTTTCAGTATTTTTTATGGGTTATTTTTTGAAATAAATTAATGTCAAAGTTGAGCTCTTTAACATACGTTCTTATGGAACTTAACCTCAAATCATCTTTTGACATAGACAAAAATCTTTTAAAAATGCAAAGATATGAAAAAAAAACATATCTGTTCATAAATTGTTATTTTTACAATCGGTGAGTGAAATTTCGAGCCACGTTATGGCGCATTTCAAAGTAAATCAATGCAAAACGTGAACGAAATATCGAGTTCATAGGCTGCGGGAGGAGGTACGCGGTAAGGGAGGTACGCGGTAAGGGGGGTAGTGCTGCGCGGGGCCGGGGACGTCCCTTTCCTTACCCCTCAGCAATGATACTCCCGACCATCCTTAAGGAAAATGCAGAGATCACTATGAAACTTTGTGAATTTGTTCTTCAAGTGTCCTGAATCACCATGAATTTTTTCAGTATTTTTTAAGGGTCATTGTTTGAAATAAATTTATGTCAAAATTCAGCTTTTTAACGTACGTTCTTATGGGACTTGACCTCAAATCAACTTTTGACATGGATAAATAACTTTTAAAAATGCAGAGATGTGAAAAAAAAACATATTTGTTCATACATTGTTGTTTTTACAATCGGTGAGTAAAATTTCGAGGCACGTCATGGCGCATTTCAAAGTAGATCAATGTAAAACGTGAACGAAATATCAAGTTCATCGGCTGCGGGAGGAGGTGCGCGGTAAGGGGAGTAGGGCTGCGCGGGGCCGAGGACACCCCTTTCCTCACCCATCAGCAATGATACTCCCGACGACCATCCTTAAAATATATAACCAGGTATAACTGTATCGGTGGTCATGGAGGCCTTCCGAGTTCTGACTCCTCCGAGCAGCTGCTCCGAATTAATATAAAAAATGTTAAATTGAGGGGGGGGGGGGGGGGACGATTGCAGAACCATGGTACACTAAACAAGGGGTACTAATAAACAAGCGGTATTCAAAAACAAACCGAAAACATTGACCTCGCTGAACTGCTGAGAATGCTGAGCAACGCGCTACATACAGAGCGAAAATTTTTTTTCTGCATACGCATACCCCCGCCGAAAGTGCTTCATGTCTGCCCTGCTCCAAAACAGATAATCAGCTCTTTCGACGAGGGTATGCAGAAAAATAGTATACGCATCACGTTCGGAGGTTAAGAAATGCATTTGATTTCACGTTAACAACCTTCGGCTTCGCCTCGGGCGTTCATTCTCGTGAAATTTAAGACATTCCTAACCTCGCTCACTAGGTGCGTGAATATAGCTATAAGAATCAGGCCCCTAATGGTGCGTAAATATAGCTATAAGAATCTAAAAATAATTTGTTCAAGCAATATATATCGATTTTACTATTTGTTATTAAAAATTGTTGTTAACAATTAATTAACATAAAATTAAGACAAACACCAAGGTTTACCATGTTCAGGAGGTCAAAATGCATCGATTAAAACAAAAAAACTCCTGCGACTCGAATCGGCCACGGGCACCTATCAGCAAAACCTAACTACACGCAATGGCACGCATATCGGCGGCATATCGGACTCGTTCACAATCGGCCGGCAATCCTCGTGTCCGACAGTCGGACTGTGTCCGAGGCCTAATAGCGCCACCAGCGCTGCCAAACGTTCAGACCATCAACTAATCGATTTCAATTGAAATTTCGACAGTTTGTTTTTCTCGCTCAAGCTAACTGCCAACGGCTTTAAGGGCTGGCGTATAGTGAGAAGAAAACAATTTTTTACCGCGTCACGATTCACTGCTCTGGCCCCCGCGGCCTCCTGGACGACCGATAGGCGTTGGTCGAGGATGTGTGAAAAGTAATAACCGTACGCGGAAGCTGTAGTACAACAATTTTGCTGATAGCAATCGATAGAATCAGTGTGCGGGAGTAAGCGCAAGGCCCGAAGATGACGGATTTTCGAGAGCGATACAAGCGCGCCGGCTTTGGGCGGGAGGACGTCGACGTGAACCGGGTGTTGCGCAGCCAGCGCCACGAGAAGTCCAGGCACGAGCAGCGCAGCGCGCACTTCAGTCTCCAGCGCGACTTTGATGATAACGAGAGCGAGGACAGCTTCCTCAAGCCCGAGCCGGTCGTCGGCGCTCGGAAAAAGAGTCTGAAGACGAGTCCGTACAAGGAGCCGCAGCAGCAACTGCAGAGCTCTGAGGATATCAACAAGAGCGCCGACCATGGCACGGGTGCGTTTGTCACGTTTGCTTTCCTTTTTCTGCGTTTTTTTTTGTTTTTTTGTTGCAATAACGAAGTTGAATGCGTTACCTCGATTCTTGACTTCTCTTTTCTTGCCAACTCTCTGCTCGTCTCTCTCTGGATCTGAGTAAACTTGTTTTGCTCCTTTGTGCTAAGTTTGGAATGCACGATATGTGTGGGCGTGCAATGGATTGATATGATTTACAGGATATATTATACATTTTTCCTACTGATTTGTCCCGATAAATTTTGCGCAGTACTTGAGGTGTATTTTGTAAAAATGTTATTTCATTAATTTGTTTGAGCAAAACTTTTTCTCACTACCAACTTTAGATATGGACATTGCTGTGCAGCAAAGACTGTTGGAGTTGGAAAAGTGGAAAGAAGAGAAAAGGCGCAAGAAAGTTCAGGAGAAGAAGAAAGTGAGGCCTGCATTTAAAGTCGGAGTAGTTCATCACAGGATCTACTCTCCACCAATAAACAAGGATTCGGCTTCTTTATCCGTGACAAAGCTGAGCATGAGACAAGAAGCGCAGGCAGAGCAGCAGCAGCTTTTAAAGAAAGTAACCAAAGCAACGGAGAAACGCTTGGCCGCCAAAGCTGTTACCAATCAACAGAAGCGCGAAGATTCTAGGAGTAAAAAGAAGGTCGATATTTTTTTACATTTTGTTTGTTGAACTCCTTTTAAATTCATACTTAGTCAACATATATTACACTGCGCAGTTACTGGCGAGTGATAAAATGAAGCAGAAAGCACAATTGGCACCTACAAATTATCAATTCAAAGCTCCTGTAGGAGTAGCACCATTGCCTGTGTTTGGGCATTTGGCTATTCAGGATAGCACAGAAAATGATTTACACAATACTTGTGCTGTGACATCCTCTATTGGTTGGTCGGGTGACTTGTCAGAATCTAAATCGTCCAACACATTAAAGACCAAAAGAAGACATTCAAATTTAAACAAATCTAATGCACATCCATGTGAATCAACATCGTCAGCAAGTAATAAAACTTCGCGTAACTCATCTGCAGTAAAAATGTCTGGGAAACCATCCTCTTATAATGAAGAAATGTCCATAAGTGATGACGAGGAAGTTGAATTTAAAAAGATTCAACTGAGTTTTCCAAAATACATGGAATATGCAGAAACGAATAAGCGATCAGAAAAGAAACTTATCAATGAACTTCCTGATGTACAGCCTATGGTTGTTGAAGATTCACAAGATATGAAAAAAGTGGAGATTCAGAAAAACATTCACAAAGCAAGTGATGTGAAAAATTCTATTAGTGAGGGAAAAAATAAAAGAATATCACATGGAATTAGAAGATCAAAAACAATACTTGCAAATAAAACAGCAA
Organism: Copidosoma aretas; assembly: GCA_030522625.1. Lineage (NCBI taxonomy): Eukaryota > Metazoa > Arthropoda > Insecta > Hymenoptera > Encyrtidae > Copidosoma > Copidosoma aretas. The sequence continues at coordinate 21,931 of JAPYYV010003292.1, forward strand.
GTCCCACAAAATTGAATGACGTTAGTTATATGCAGAGAAGTCAAACTGTCGATAATGCCGAGAAAATTGATACTACTGAAAAAAATGAAAGTCTTACTATTGATTCGAGTGCTAACAAAGGTGTTGATGAAGAAGAAATGGAAAAATCAGTAATGGACACTAGTTTCGTTTCAGAATCACAAAGAGCAAATAATATAAGCATCATTGACTACAAACTGAAAACTACAACATTAGATTCTCCTGTGTCCTTACCCAACCAAATAAAGTCTTCAACAAAAAGAAGATCTAGGAAAAGTTTTAAGTTAATCTCTGATGACGAAGTTACAAAAAAAAGTGAATCTCGTGCTATAATGAATCAAAATAATAAACCAGCGATTTCTGTCATAGATACTACGATCGTTCCAAAAATTGAAAAGTCTGAATCTGTAGGTAGAAGAAAATCTGCGAGATTCACTAACTCAAAATCTAAAGAACACCAGGCTCTGACTTTACCAGATCAACAAAACATCGATTCCACTTCCTCCAGGCAAACGAGAAGATCAACAATACACAGGAAAAGTTTAATAAAGGCATCGAATGATGAAAATATACCTGTTGAATCTTCAATATGTGAGATAACGATGCCAAACGATCAAGAAGTCACGATTAGCCGCGAAAGCGTGTTCGATTTACAAAACAAGCACCTTCTCGACATCACGCTCTCCGACCTGAACAAGTTGAAGTCTTTGAGGAAAAAGAAGCCCGTAAAAATCAACAACCTGCCTCTCGCGGATTTCCAAGACCAGTCTTTGATCAAGTTTTCCCCCCGCCAATCGTTGCGTCTTCAGAAAGAGAAAAAAAATCAGCAAGCCAGTTTAACAGAAGTAAGCTCAACTAAAAAAACCCCGAAAAGCAAGACGATGGATCAGTCGTTGATCGAGTTCGATCCTCTGATCACCGAAGGCAACGAAAATCTCAACGAATCGACGTCCTCTGAGCCGACCAAGAAAAGATCATCCCGCAGTCAAAATAGCTCACAAGACATCAACCTAAATCTGACGCTGCCAAACAAATTACCGTCTGAGAAGCCGCTTGCGTTCTACTCACCGTTTGTTGTAACCAGCCGCGGCAAAAGCAACATGCGAAAAGAGGTTCAGAAGCGGCGTTTCAGCCATCATCTCAGCGTTGAGGACGTGCCAACAAAGGACACCATCATGCAGAGCCTCAACATATCCCTGGAAGAAGAAGAGCGCACCGCTCAGGTAAGCTTACGCTGAATGGATGTTTCTTTTATATTTCTAGGTAACATTTAAATTAACGAATTTTTTTTATTGCAGTACTACAAGTATATCCTCGACAAAGAGATGGAACGTTTGAACGAGCGCTGCGATAATTGGAACATCGTCAAGGATGCCGAGATGACGCCCGAAGACATTCGTTACTTGATCCAGGCGGCAGTCGGGCACACTCAGCTGCTCATCAGGAAAAAGTTCGAGCGGTTCCGTAGACTTGTTCTGGACTGCGAGACCGGCAAGGGTGAAATGCTCGTCACCTGCAGGGACCTCCAAGGTTTTTGGGAAATGATGTACATGGAGATCAAGGATGTAGACAACAGATTCAACAAACTCGTCGAACTCAAGCGGAACAACTGGGTGGATAATGAGATCGAGGATAAGGCGGAGGTGCTCAAACCAAAGAAAAAACCGGCACCCGTGAAAAAACCAGCTGCCAAAAAGAAGCCGGCTGCAAAGCCCAGCTCGATCAGGGCGCATATAATGGCAGCGAGGAAACAAATGGAAAACACGGAGAGCAAAATGGATGTCAGTATGGAAACTGATTTGAAGGAGTCTCCCAAGGGTGAACAGCAGGAAAAGCTCGAAAAACAGAAGGCCAAGCTTTCAGAGAGCCGAAGAAAATCACGTTTATCGCATCCCAAAATAGGGGCAAATCAGGTACGAATGTCCACGAGTCATAAATCTCTGACCTTGGGTGGAAGTCCACTGATAATGATGAAGGTGAGCCAGATGTGCAAGACGCCCGAGGTGCACTTGGACGATTCGATCGTTTACATAAACTCCGATCAGACACCTGCCAAAAGTATTCTGAAAGATAAAAAAAAAGAAGACGTGATCGGTTCTGTTGCCAAGTCGAAGAATAAGGTCCTGTTCAAGGTACAGCACATGGAGGTCCAGGAATATGTAGCTCCTAAAGAATACTCTAGGGATTCAAGTATAAAGCACTATAATTCGTTTTTTCACACTTATATTTTGCCTACTGCATAAAATATATTTTTCTTTCGTTACAGGCGAATTCGACGAAGCTAATGTAAAAAAAAAACTCAACTTTGAGAATGATAGCTTCAGCGCATTAACTGATGAGGACGAGAAGAAAGACCAAGTGGAGCTAAGACATGTTAGTGAAATTTATGATATAATATTAATTGCACTGGCAAAAAAACAATCCTTCACGTTCACAGAAATCAGCAAAAACAGTCCTATTACCAAGTCCCTACTCAACCTCCTCTTTGAGTCATTTGGAATATCCTAGATCAATATTAATAAAAAAACTCAAATCAAGAGCAAAAAAACAGATCTCGTTTGCTGAAAATAATTACAAAACTACGCGGATTTTAAGGAGCCAAGGGACAACTAAAGTTCGATGATAAAATTTGTTTCTATAACCATGATTATATACATATAATTTTGAAGCAAAAGCCAATTATCAAAATTTCTTGTTTTTCAATGATTTGATTACTTAGTACTGTTTTAACAAATATGATCCTTAGAGACGAATTAAAAAAAATTATATTCATCACTTTTTATTTTTCAGCAATTGTTTTTAGGCCAAGATGGTGTGATATGCGAAAAATTCCTACCTGTAACACCTCAAGCATCAATGTTAAAGAGGAAAAACTCTGAGGTATATGATTAGAAAATATCTTATAATATTTACGTAGTTTATAATTTTACAACAAAGTGAATTCTTTTCTTGTATTTAGGGATCAACCAAAAGCTTAAGTAGTAGTGGTACAGAAGAGTCGAATACAAGTACATCGTCTTCGACACCTAGACCAATAAAACCAATTCTACCAGTAAGTTATTTGGAACTAGTTCAATTAAATTAAATTGCTTATTTCAAATCAGAAATTAACTTTTTGTTTAAAATATAAGAAATCAGATATTGAATTTGAAAATTCCCCTTATCAAATTGATTCTGGACTTCTGAGTGATAGTAAGAAAATCTTGTCCATCCCAAGAACCAGACAAAGTTTAAAGGTAACTTTGGAGAAAAATAAATGAAAAAAAATTTTTGATTAATAAAATATGAATGAATAATGTTTTCTGCAGCGAAATCTTGCTGACGCAAAATTTTCTGATAGCGAAGGTGCATCCATGACAACAAAATCTCCAAAAATTAGTAAATTAGTGCCAAAGATAACGGTTGATAGCCCAGATAAAAGTGACCTGATCAAAAGAACTAAACCTGAAAAAATAAGGAGGGCAAAGTCACTAAATATGATGGGAAGTAATCAAAGAAAAAACGAATCAGTAATTAAGACCCCAAAATCAACCTTGAGAAGAACAAGTTCGAGAATAAAAGCAGATTCATATAAAAATCCTGATCAAACGTTGACGTCCAGCCTCAAAGTAAGCTTTTTCAAATATAACTAAAGAATGGAATAAATTTTATCTGTTGAATCTTTTCGTTGAAGCATTAAATCCCTTACTGTATATTTTAGGTGAAATAAGCAAGGACGAGAATGGAGAATACAGATGTTAAATAAGTATTAAGTTAATATATAAAAATCTAATTCATGTAATGATATGAAAGGAACAATCGATATTGCTTTTTATAAGTGTAGACATGAAATGAGAATGTCTTATGTTATGACAAACCAATTTTTATTTGATTTGAAATAATGCATATTTGTATAATTTTGACACTAGTAAAAAATTGTTTATCATTGTCAACCTATTACTAGTTATCACTTAACATTTTTTCACAAATATTAGGTGTTAAACCCACGTAGAACATTTTTACTGATTAAATTGAGCTATTTTATAGTAAAATTGTTATAATGTATTTACACAAAATAAATTTTAAGAACAATCTGTCGTCTTGTCACCACGTACTTAACCAATATACAGAAAGACTATTATCACGAATGATGCTCCTCTCATCGTCATCAATATATTTTCTTTCACCAGTAGATGCAGCCAGTAAAGGGAGACTTTTATGAAGACTTACTCCATTAACACAGTCCTTAGAGACTTTAATTTTATAAACTGGACTAATGTCTTCATCCATTGGTAATTCACTTGAGATCTTCCATACTCTCACTAATCCATCAGTACCACCTGAAGAAGTAATAATATTGGCTATTTGATTCATAAAAAAGGTTTATAGTAAATTACCTGAAACTACTTCTTCTCCATTAAATGCTAGATTAAACCATATTCTCTGGTTAGTATCAGATTGACGATCGTCCAAGCAGTGTAAGACCGTACCGGGATTGCGCAGATCCCAGCATAACAATTCCCCATCTCGTCGGACGGCTGAGTAAAGCTTCGTCCCACAGGGACTGAATTCAACTTGCGTGACGCCACCACCGGCTCGGAATGTACAGATTGGCCCATCTTTGTATAAACCTTTTTTTATGTTTCAACATTTCATTAGTGAATTAGTTAGGAATTCTCATTTTCTTTCAGATTTTTTTTCTCAAGTAATTTACTCATGACTACGAAGATTAAACAAGAGACCTTTTAAAAGTTAATCATGAAAGAAACCTCTTTTTTCCAAATTATTTCACATGATGAACATTATCTTGAAATACTTAAAAAAACAGTTACTTTTTTTTCACCGATTGTTTTCATCGATTGTTTGGTTGGCCGTAAATAATTACAAGAAGCATTAACGATTTTTAATACTTTTTGATGTGATTTTCTAAGAAAACTTACCGATACACTTTGAATAGGTGCCAAAAGCAATCAATCCAGGCATTTCAGGATTTTCCCGTATACAGGAGACTAATCCTGTGACATTTGGAAAATCCTTTTTCAAAAAAATATTACTTGTCTGGCGACCAGGCCGGTGTGTGTCAAATACTCGCAGAGCGTTTTTAAATCCACTCCAGACTTGTCCACCTAAATTGCTGAATTGTACACTAATTGCAGCTTCAACTTCATCTACCCTAAAATAAAAGTAAAATTCTCAAATGCTTAAATTTTAATAAGTTTTATACAAACTGTCCTACTGACAAATTATAAGCTCTGTAAGTGGCTCTCAATTGCCCGGTGAAGGCATCCCATAAGTGAATAGGGCTTCCTTGACTAGTAGACAAAAAGCAGCAAGTAGAGGGATCCCAAGAGCTCATATAGGGAAACCAGCAGGAGTCATACACGGTGCCACCTTCCTTTACCTTTAAAGAAGATTGCAAGTCCACCCTTTGAAAATCTTTTGGCAGAATCCCAGGGTATAAGTCTCTGGGCAGATCGAATATTCTAATTCTAAAGTCCTCTGAAGGCACTAGTATGCACGTGCCATCTGGAGACCATTGGCAGCCCTTAGTGAAATTTTCACAGGTCTGTGATGGTTCAAAATCCTTTGTGGCTTTACAGATTAGTTTGGGCACTGTCCATTCGTAATAAAGTTTCTCACACTTTTGATTGTCAGAGTTTACATTATCAACTGCTAAAGACTCTTCCATGCAGTTAGTCTGTTCTGTTTCCACTTGTTGTACATCTTCTGCAGTACCATCTTCTTGATTCTGCACAGCTTCTGTATGTAGTTCTTGTTCTTCTCTTTGCACTACCTCATCTCTTTGTTGATGATTATCTTCTTTAATTTTGATTATTTCTTTTTTAATGATAATGTCATAATTGCAATCTATCACGGCATCAATAGTTTCATTAGATTTTAAAACATTTTCTTGTGACAAATTTATAAATTCAGACAGTGAAGTTTCACCATTTGTCTCACTTGCATAAGATTTGTCCAAAGCTCTTATCTCATTTTGCATTTTACTATTTACTTCAACGAAGACAATTGAGAACGTCTTTTTTTACAGAGAGGCTATAGATGAAAAAATAAAGAATATTTCAGAAGAAAACGTATAAACCCTACTTATAATATTACTACACTGAGAGAGAATTGGTCGAGCTGCTCTGCTGACTGGACATACCGTGCCACTAAAATCAGTAGCGCTGCTCTCAGTCTCGGTGGGACTGACTCC
>JAPYYV010003293.1:0-18628 GCA_030522625.1 Copidosoma aretas
TTATGTTACTGCAAAATAAAATTTCATCGCAGAATAGAGGAAAACCTTTTTTTTCACATGACACGAATTCTGACACGTTCGTTTTTTTCTTTTTTTGCTCTGGTCTTTTCAGCATCCGCTTACCAACAACCCTCGCTTCGCTCGGGTCGTAAATGTTGGCGGATGCTGGAAGCCCCTCGCCTTCGACATATTGTTAACTTGTATGACGTATGTTAGTATATTATTATACCACTAATAGTAAGTAAACAAACTCTGTCTCGCGAGCCCAACGGCTTGTTTTCTTAGTTTTGATAATGCTGCCACCCTAAGGTTACTAAATTCCCTGCTCAAGCAGACTGGATACTAGACAGCAGGAGGACGAAAGTAAAACATGGCTGCGGCTGTGAAGCAGACGGTTCCTACGAGCTTTGTACGTTCTTGACTCGTAATTAATCGATTGACCATGAATTTTACTAGGCAGGAAGAAAAATAGTATATATCACTCGGGACTAAAGTTGATCACGAAAGATCAACTTCTAGGTGAGTAATGTACTATTTTTTCCGCTTGTTTACCTGTTCTGCCTGCCATGTGAACAACTCTTTCATTGTTTTTGTTATATTTTTGACACAGACTAGCTCCTCATGCATTATTACTTGCATCAGTATATATAACGGATGGTCTACTTAAATCTGGATAAATAAGAAAAAGTTTGTGATGAAATAATTCTTTCACGCGATTTAATGCTTGCAAGTGTTCGCTTCCCCTTTCCAAGTATTATTTGTATGTATCAACTCTAATAAAGGCTCCATCTTAAAGAATATTTTATAAGCTAATTTGGCACAAAATGCGCATGAACCTTGAAAACATTTTACCTCTTCTGGTTTTTTAGGGATTGAAAAGTTTTGAATTTTTTTTATTTTCCTCGACTTGGTTCTATCTTATTCATTGCAAGTATATGTGTGACAAACTTACTTTTATCTCAACAAAACTGCACTTTAGCAAAATTAATAGTGACATTTTCGTCTGGAATTTTCTTTAAAAATGTATATAAATGTTTTAGATGATATATAAAACTAGTAGAAACGCATAACTTATCATCCACGAAATCAATAAGTAAAACGCGTATCCCGTCTAATCTAAAATCTAAGGCTTGTGTTAATGCAGAACTGCTGAATTTTAAACCGAAAATTACTACTTTGAAGCGACATGCACGTTTTTTATGTTAGAATTCTGTGAAATTCCTAGATTTCTCAGCGAGCGGAATCTGCCAATAACTAGCCAGTAAATTAAAACTACTCATCACCTGGATATTACTACATTTGCGTAACACTTCATGTAATTCTACAGCACCGTTTTAATCACTCAAGAGACGCTGATTTATTTTTCTTGCTTCGAGACAAATTACCGATTCGCACCGATCACTTAAATTTTTAAACAACAGGATTAGACAACTATAGATTACTGTATACGCTATTTAAACGTTTAATTGTACCTAGCTTGAGCTTACGCTCCACTTTAAGATCAATTTTTTCTGTTATTGTCGTTGAAATGGGATAGGGAAATAGAAAATATGAATCAGTATTAGTGACGTTAAGTAAGTGTGTGTATAATTTAAAACACCCTGGTCCTTTACGAAAAAAGTGTCGATATTTTTCTATTATTTCGTGCAATTCTTCCTTTTGAATCTCGTCAATATTTTACAGTTTTTGTAACTTATCAGAAATTTTCATATTAAATATATTAATATCTATCTCTAGAGCATTATTATTTAAGTTATCTTTTTGATCTAGTTGACAGTCAAGATTTTGGAATAATCTTATCTCTATTAGTTTACGGTGTGATAAATGTAATTTTAAAATTTCTAACTCATTTCTATAACGGTAAGTTTTTTAACTATCTCTCAGCTTGTACGCCAAAATTTACAATGATTTTAATTAGAAGTAATTCATTTTTTTTTTTTTATTTGCTTGTCAGATCAATCACTCGTTGCAGCCATAGGACTAGGTCTTCATGTGATGGATCTATTTATTAGATTATTCACGAAAATGATATTAACCAAAAATTCGTTTTATTAATGCACGAACTTTTACTTTTCCTTGAAATCCTTTTCTATGTTCGAAAATTAATATAATTTAAACTACAAAATAAATAGATACATCATATACAGAACCTACGAGTCACCTGAATTAGGGGTTACGATGAATCCAATGAGCCACCACGTATTTGAAAACCATAACTACAACTATACTTATTTTAAAATACAACTTTCAAAACTTAATTCTATTCAATAATTTTATAAATAAATTTTTTCGCCATCAAATTTATAGATAACGTAGCTAACGATATTATACTAAAAATGTATTACATTATCATTCAAGCAGATCGGTAGGTTAGAGTACAATAACACAGAAGTTATTGACACGAGGTACACGTAACTTTCTGACTACTCACAGATGGGGTTCAAATGTATTGCCTACGATAGAGTCCTTCTTCATATAGGTCATGCCTCTGGGTCACATAAGTAACGAATTTTACTCGTTTGATCTCCTAGGGTTTTGATCTCCTTAGGTGTTTGCCCAAACGGCTAGCAAGCTCTATCAAAGAGAGTCCGATTATCTGGAGAAAGAGTTGTATCTAACGCCAATGGCGGTCAACCTCCGAAACGACCAGGTAGAATACCTATTACTACACTTACATTGTATCAGCTAGCGTTCTTCTTCCAGTCACGGCTCTCTGCCGGTCGTTCACTGCTCTCTCTCTCTCTCTCTTCACTACTCCCTCAAGAATGCTTTCACTCTTCACTACTCTTTTTCATCTGCTTTTTATAAGCTTGCACTGACTCTTGAAGGAATCAGGTCGCTCAATGCTGTATATAATTTACTAGTAAGCTACGGTTTATCCGTGTCTAGTAAATTATTAGGCTTAGTTGTCTTCAATGACTCTTGAGTCTGAGATCCAAAATGAGCTAGCTATATTCGATTACGCGGAGCCTTATATTCATAATTCCTTTTTTATCTTTTTCGGGTCTCTCTTATTTATGTCCTCGCGCTCTCACGATGGCTAACTGTATTTTGCTAATTGTACGCGCTCTGTATTCTTAGTTTAAGTTTAAAATTGTATTATCTCCTTAGTGACTTAAGTTGACATAAATAAGTGAATATATAATACGTAAAAATTATTCAAATAGTGTACTTAATTAAAGATATGGGGCAAAAATAGTATATTTCTTAGATATGTTATAAACAGCAAAATAATTACATCAAAATGTCTATTGCAACCGGTTGACTATTTTTGGCCCAACTGTACAAAGCCAAAAGAAAACAAGGATGAATTGAACCTATCGCAGCTTGATTGAATCCATTACTCGATTATTTGGTCCTTTGAGCCTGATCCAGCAAAAAGAGAAAGACAGATCGAACCAGCGATCAGAGGCGGTCATACCTATTCTCGAGAGTCTACACGTGAATCGAGCTTTATTTTCCTGAAGTTCCTAAGCTCTATCCCGAGGTCTCGTGTTTCTTCGGCTCCTAGTAAGAATTTGGTAGTAAGCTTTTATCCAGGGCACGCATGCTGAGGGCGAATTTGTTTGGATGGGGACTTGAGTTTAGCGAATGGTTATGTGGGTGCACTATCTCTTTTTCCTCTAATGTACCGATGCCCAACGGCAGGCAGTATTTGTTATCGAAATCGCAATGTATTGTTAGTTTTTACCTCGGAGAAGCAAGATTAAGATTTTATTTATGACTCTAACAAAATATGGCATGTTGAGCCTCGCTTGCCTCATGCTTGGGATCGGATAACAAGTCTGGCATTCTCTGAAGGGCTTAGCAGGACGGTATATTCATAGCGCGTCGATTCAATCGTCTCACCTTTGAATGCTCGTGTACAGATCCGCTTGAAATTCGGGGTAGCACGCCACTTCCAGTGCTTCATAACTTCCAAAAGGTGAGGGGGTGCCCTGACAAAATGATTCAAACAATTCATTTGGTATCGATGAGACTTCTTAACAGCGTATCGGTTGAATCAATTTGGCTTGATCAACTTTGCTTGCTTGATCAACATCTTGAAATTATAACGCTGCTTAATATTGCAGGCATGGATCTGCTGCGGACACTGGGGGCCTTACTGAAGGTCCTTGAACGGGCGGCGAAGGCTACCCTGGAGGCTTTACCTGAATCTTGAACTCTTGGGCTTGTCACTAGTCAGCTCGAGCTACTTAAATATTATTGGCATGACTGTACACAGAACTACGTCACCTAGCTTGGGATCTCCGAGGTTTAGTGGTAGGAATATTTCTAATTAGCTTAATATACCAAAGGAGAGCGAGGAAATGTCAAGGCACGAAGCACGCTCTACGACGAGCAGACAATACTAAAACAGGCATCTGATAGTGGAGGAGAGGATGAGAGAGCTTTGGAGTATCTCATAGTCACCTATAAAAACTATGCCACTGCTTTGGCAATGCATCAAGCACGATACAACTAGCGTCATCTGCTGATTTATAACCATGTGATGGCTTTCTCGCGTTTAAACCCCCTTCAAGAGGGGTCTGCAGCCGGCCTCCGACATCTGCTTGACGAGCTCAAAAGGCACAGAGATTAACTTCAAGCTCCAGGACGCCTAGTCGACAAATCGGACGAATGGTAAATTTCATTGGCGTCTGAAGCAATAGACCCGGCCACCTGCAGAGCTTGGAAAAAGGAGGTTGATGAAGACGAGAATATGTCTGACAAGCCTATGCCGTCATTTGCGCCACTAAAGCGATTTTTTCACTGTCGGTGCCGGATGCTTAAGTCGGTTTATTATAATAAGCCAGCTCTGAATCACGTCCTGATCAAAGAAATGAGAGGGAGGAAGCTGACTCGGTTCGATATTGGCAGACCTAGGCAAGCTTTTTTTAGATCACTGGCCATGACTGCTGAACTGGCCACATCATGGCCCGCTCGCAACCAGGCTTATTATCTAGGCCATTGCGATGCATTTCAAACTTTCGGCTTTGTCAAACAACGACGCTTGATAATTCAAAATGTCTTGTGTTCTAATTACTTAGGAGGTGGTCACCTGGCAAGAATCTGTCCATTTTAAGGCTTTTGACTCGAATGTGGTGGCCAGCATCACGCGCTCGTTGATCGGACTGCTGAAAAGTGCCTGGGTGGCCACATATTACCCAGACTACTCCCTAAGGCCACCAAAATTCAAACTATGACCACAACGGCGGCTAAAGACGCCCATATCAAGGGTCAAACAGAACATTTCTTGTCACTAGCCATCTTACCAACGGGCATAGTCACTCTCAGTGACGAGTTGGGCTCAATGTGGCAAGTCCACGATCTTGAGCCTCGGTATCGCCAAGCAACTGGGAGACAGTTATGAGCGAGGAAACGTTGCCGTCTTGGGAGTCGATGGCTTCTCCCTAGCCTTGGCTTACTTGTGCACGTCTTTCTACCTGTACTTTTGACCAAACGAGCCTTCCTAGAAGCTGGAGGCTAACAGCTTGTAACACATTGGAATTTCCACCAGCGTAAGGGTGCACGGATTATTAACATTTAAGCCAGGCTCTAGTGATGGCTGATCCTGAATTTGCCGAACCTGGAGATATAGACCTCGTGTTAGAAGCAGATATAATTGGGTGGATTATTAGGCCAGGGGTCATACACAGTAGCCCTCTTGTAACATAAAGAACAGTGTTTGGCTGGACGTTTACCGGCCGCCATTCAGACCAAAATTTCTAAGACTTGTCCAATGATTCCGGGCCATCAAAGAAGTGCCGAAATGTCAGAGGCAATCATTTTATCGGACGCCGAGTGCGAGTAAATATTTTAGAATAAATTTAAAAGAACTTCCTCTATGCGCTATGACATCACGCTCGCAATAAAAAGGAGTGAACTGACAAAGATCGCAGAAAGCTTCTTACGAGCCAGTGACACTTTCACAACTATGCATCGACAAATGAATTGAGAACCCAGTGTTCACACAAGAGTATCGAAAGTTTATGTTGACTACATCAACTTAGGCCACATGCACGCGCTGCCAACTCAAGAGCTTCAAGCTTACATTGATCACACTAACTACATGCCTCACCATAGAATCTAGCAAGGGAAGGACAAGGGCTGTGACTGAACTTCGATTTAGTTGGAACCTTGTTAGGTACTGCTTTGGATTCCAGTTACCCCGTGCAAGCATCAGTGGCCCGCTGACCAAAAGTGTCGCTCTCGCTGAGCTAGCACGAGTGTTCGACCCTACTGGATAGTTTTAACTGATCGTCGTGATGACAAAGATGATTGTTCAAGACATCTGGCATGCCAACTTTCAATTAGACAACCCGCAGCCTGAGTCGTGTTCCATTAAATTATAGGCCTTTTGCGCGACATCGGCAAGCGTCGATCAAGTGACTCTCCCTAGATGGATTGGAAAGATCAGAGTATATTATGCTCAGCTTCATGTCTTTTCAGGCGCGAGCCATCAAGCTATGGCTGCTACAGCTTTCTCAAGAGTGATTGGGTGAAGATGAAAAAGTGTGAACCGTTTCCTGATCTGGATCGGCTACTTAGAGATGTAGTCCGCTGTTTACGTTTGCTCCGCCGACCAGTCGATCTGGACCACCTCCGACCACTTGATACCATCACAGTTGACGAGAGACATTACGCTTTCCAGATTTGCATAAAATTAGGCCAGCAACTATCCTACAAAAATGAGCTTAACAGGCTCGCAAAGCAGCTGACCGTTCCCAAACCTCCTGGATTTTGAGGCCTCGATCCATTTCTCGATGCCGAAGGAGTCATGTTAGCGAAGAAAAGGCTGTGTCACGCTGACCTACGATACGATTATAAATTTCCACTGATTCTAAGCGGGCGGAGCCATCTCACCAACTTGATAATATCCAAGGCTCATGCTGACAGAATGCAGGCCGGTTTCCGTGGCACCTACGGCTTAGCCATTCAGTCAGCATAAATCGTCAATGGCCCTGCCCGAACGAAGTCTCATCTACATAGGTGCGATCTGACCACAGCAAGCTTCTTAGAGGCATTAGAGCGTTTCGTCAATCGACGAGGGAGTTCTAAATAGATTTGGAGTGACAAGGATACTAACTTCAGGCGAACTACTCTCGAGTTGCACCGTCTGCATCGTCATGCGGAACTGGCCTGGAGCTTAGTCGAAGGCAAAATAGCTTAACGCGGCACAATGTGGCAGTTCATTCCCCTCAGTGCTCCCCACTTCGGCAGCCTCTAAGAGAGAAGGGTCAAATCCGCAAAAAAACACCTCGCCAAACTCGTTGCCCCACGAAAACTCGTCTACGAAGAGTTTGCCACTCTTTTGACTCATAGTAAAAGAATTCTTAACTCTAGGCCTCTCGGCCCTTTGTCCAGTGACATCGAGAACGTGGATGCCTTGACACCAGCGCACTTGATGAATGGAACTTGCCTCGACGCTTTCTCCCGACCTGTTGGCTCAGAGGCCCCACTTGATCATACAACACATTGGAAATTGATTCAAAGGCTTTAATGTCACTTTCAGGACCGTTGGTTCAAGAATACCTCAACACGCTTTGACGCCGCTCCAAGTGGACTTCACTACAGCCCAGTCTTGCTGTCGGAGATTTAGTTATTCTTTACAATCCCAGCATCGTCTGGCCAGATAATAGGTGGCCGTTAAGCCGTCTCCGCGGGGTGCACCCTGGTAAAAATTGCCTTGTCAGTGCAGCTTGGCTTCGAACAGCGAGCAAGAAATATACTCGGCCCAGCTCAAAGACCTCTTGACACTTGGTTGCATTGCAAGTAAGAAAACCCCATTTGCCAGATCCTTCCGGCCTAATCATCATGCTGAATTCCTCGTTTAAGGAACGAGGCAAGAGGCATGTTCAACTGATTCTCACGCCAGGGTGATGCACGTACGCCTCCATTCTTACTTTTTGAAGTAAAAACTTCTTTAGCGGCGATGCGCACTTTTTGGGATGGGAAAAAAATGATAAACTCGTGTCAGGTCAGTCAGGTCACGTGATGCTGATCGAAAATTCGTAAGATTAAGGGGAGGGAGAGTAGACTACGCCGGCGCGGGCGACGCGGCATATGAGAAAAAACAATATTTCCCTCTCTTTCTACCGCGCGGGGAGAATGTTTGAAGAGGAAGTAAATAATATCTCCCTCTCTTTCTACGGTGCGGCGAATATGTACCAGGCCTGTGGGTAACTTAACTCGAACCGTATACGTATACCTACATTGTTTTACTTCACCATGTACTAAAGCGTTTATATAGGTATAGTTTTTAGTTAGTTCGGTTAGAAAAAGTCCACTTACCTTGCCCACTGCAGGCCTGTGCTTGTGCCTGCTCCTGCTGTTTCGTTTAAGTGGCGCACACGGAAAGAATTTCAGATTCGTAGCTCGCTGTACGCTACTGTATTGTTGCAGACAGCAGCTCGTCGCACGTAAACATGTACATATATGTATATGTATATACATTCAATGATGAATTTGGTTGAACGATGTCAAATGATCGCAATCTTAGCACAACAAAATACAAAACTACTATTGATGCAGTCTTTATTAGACATTTAAATAGATTCGAGTCAAAATTGTTCGATTCTTACTTCAGCTACCATAAACCTATTGTATCAGTTTCTAACATTGGCGATGATGATGCTGGTAATGATGATAGTGAATGACTAGTTGAAATTATTGATAAAAGCTAATTTTTCGGAGAGATAAACTTTTTAATGTAAAATATTTATAATAGCTATGAACTGTTAATTATTTTATGTAATATAAATTGTCATGCTTTTCTACGATAGCGCAATAAATAAATATTATATTTTAGCATATTAATGAAAGTACTTTTATACTGATAAATAAAGCAATTCGTGCGGAATTATTCCCCACCATTCCAAAATATTCAAAAATGCACAACGTTACTGTTAAAGTTTTCACTTCTGCCAGCACTCCCGGAGTGCCAACTGTTTTTTTTTTTCACATCGATATATATGCTCGATTTGTGTATTTGTGTGTGTGTGTGGGTGTGTGTGCGCGTGTGTGACTCTCGTAAGCATCTGTTCAGTACCCTTCTGGCGATTTTTCATCTGTCGACTATTTTTAGCTCAACTGTACAAAGCTGAAAAGTAATAAAAGAAGAATTAAACCTACCGAAGCGTCATTAAATTCATCACCCGATCAACATACTATGAATTTTACTTCAGTATCTTGCAATGAACTGAATAATGTATTGAAATATGTAGAACACCGATAATTTACTCGATTTTTCAAACGATGTGTGCAAGAATATTGCACCTACACATGCATACGTATCATCTCCATACTAAGCAAGTTACACCTTCGTTAAAATTCATACGTTGCGCCTCCACTATGGAGAGCGGTCTATACAGGAAGAAAAATTGAAAAAAAAGGTGAAAAAAGCTGGGATTCGTCAGTATAGCGTGCTAGCAATCTAGCCACGTACGAGAACAACTAATACCTACACTGATATGCATATCAATCGTGGGGGAGAGATTAATATAGAGTGTCAAGAATAGGCATTTTTTTAATCGCATGCCAAATTATAATTTCAAACTAAACCAAACTCTCGTACTCAACTTGTTCAAAAATTCAATACATCTCAATATACAGAACAGCGCTACTATACTCGAATTTTTAAAAATAATTTTTGTTAACCTGTGTGGGTACAAGAATTTTGCACCCACACATGCGTACGTATTACCTCTATACCAGGCAAGTTCAACCTTCGTTCAAATTCATATTTGGCTCCTCAACTATGAAGCGTGGAGTATATGGGAAAGAAAATTGGAAAAAAGGGAGAAAAAAGAAGCGGAATCGTTTCGTCTCGATTGCTAGCTGGGACCCGTCAGTAAAGTGCGCTAGTAATCTAGCTACACATGAGAACAACTAACACCTGCACTAATACGCATATCCATCGCGAATGGGAGATTGATATAGAGTGTCAAGAAAATCCAATTTTTAATGGCATGCCAAGGCACAATTTTGAATTAAACTAAATTTCCGTACTTAACTTTTTCGTAAATTCAATAGATCTAAATATATAGAACACCCATACTATAATCGATTTTTCTAACAGAAATAGGGTTTTACGTGTGTGTGTACAAGAATATTACACCCACTTATCCAAACGTATTACGTCCATACCAAGCAAGTTTCACCTTCGTTAAAATTCATACTTGGCTCCTCAACTATAGAGTGGTGAGTATATTGCAAAGAAAATTGGAAAAAAGGAGAAAAAAGGAGGGGAATTGTTTAGTCCTCGACTGCTAGCTGGGACTTTTCGGTACGGTGAGCTAGTAATCTAGCCACATACGAGAACAACTTATACCTGCACTGATACACATATCAACCGCAAGTGGGAGATTGATATAGAGTGTCAAGAAAAGCCTATTTTTCAATCGCATCACATGGCCTAATTTCAAATTAAACTATACTTCCGTTTTTAACTTGTTCGTAAATTTAATATATCTAAATATATAGAACACCGACACTATACTTTATTTTTCGAACACAATTTTTTTTTATTACGTTTGTGCGTGTGCAAAAATATTGCAATCACACATTCATACATATTACCTTTATACCAAGTAAGTTGAACCTTCGTTTAAATTCATACTTTGTGCCTCCACTATGAAAAAAAAATTATTCATTATTCGTATTTCCTAGTGTTGGTTCAACTTTTCGATATTTATTTAAATGTTAGATGATATTTATAATATTGTTTGATAATTGATCATAAATTAGTTTTCTAGCCAAGTAAGTATTCTTAATATATAGACGCAAAGGTGTGTTGTATGTGTATTTCTTTTCAGCAAGCCAAAAAGTTGAGTCAAAAGTGTCAAAAATATAATTACATGATAGTTGTTCTTCATAAAGACGTGAATTGTTATCCTGGTATATATCTTATCCACCATGGCTTAGTGGATGCAAAGTCTGCCTAATAATCTTACAACTTCTATTTCTGTCCCATTGACGGAAATTTTTTTTTTCATATTGTAACCAGTACTGGTTATGATGACCTTGAATTCGGGTATAAATAAAATATTTAAAGATACTTTTGTTCTCTATTTAAACTTATATTGAACTATCTTATTCTTATATTAAAGTAACACTTCATCCTGATAATAAAATTTTTCAAATTTAAGGTAATAATCAATATATATCTGCAGAGATGCAGTCAAATAATAGTCGGCTTTCAAAATAAGTAATCAAACACATGCTTTACGGGCCCCGTGCTAGTTATAGCGCTTGTTTCATCAGAAAAAAATAGTTTGTAGAGAAAAATTTCCTCAACCTTTTACGAAAGAAACAAATTTGCAAGTAAATAGTTACTTCGAATATGAAAGCATAGATACTATATTTGAAAATAATATATATAGACTTGAAAAAAGCAATAGGAAGAATCCAGTTATTAATTCGATGGTTGTTCCATGTAATCCATTTTTGTTATCAAAGTATAAATGTCACATTATTGTTGAATATTGCGCGTTCATTGAGAGTGTAAAATATATCTATAATTGAATTTATAAAGAAAGTGATAGGGCATTTATTGGAAATGAAAAAGAAGATTCAGTAAAAGAAGTTTACGATAAAATTGCAAAATATGTTAATGCTAGATATATTAGTCCGATGGAAGCAGCATAGCGATTACAAAAATTCGCCATTTGTGGTCGTAGTCATACGGTTACAAATTTACGTGTACATCTATAAAATAAGCAAAAAATAAATTTAAAAGATAATTTAGGTGGAAAATCATTAGAAAACTGGGTAATTGCCTAGTTTAAAATAAATACTAAAGATACTTTCGCAAAATGTGTTGAATACGTCAATATTTCTGAATATTGTATTTTTAATAATACAACAAAACCATGGTACAGACGTAAATGATTGCAAAAATCTATAGCAATAGGAATATGATATGTCGTATCTCCTAAACATTGGAAGTGTATTTTTTCTAGAATGATATTAAATAAAGTAAAAGAAGAAACCTTATTCACAGATTTAAGAACACACAAATGAGTTCTTTATGATACTTTTAAAGAAATTGCGACTGCTATCGGTTAAATAGGAACATACTTCCATATTAAGGATACTTTCAATGAAGCTTGCAGTGTCATGATGCCATATTAATTGAAAATATTTTATTTCTGGTTCTTATTCCAAAAAATATTAATGGGGATTTAGTTTGGAATACATATAAAAAATTTACACAAGATTTTTATTGTGATAATGAAAATCAAGCTTTTTTAGAATGCAACAAGATTCTCCAAATAGAAGATAATACTTGTAAAAAATTTAAATCATCAGAGCCAAATATAATTTTGAAGGATAAATAAGAAGAAATGGTTTTTTGTAAAATAATGTCTGATTCTAGTCATTTACAGTTAAATAACGATAAAAAATATATTTTCAAAGCAAAATGTGAAGGAAGACATAAAAAAAAAATGTATTGACGGTCCAGGAGGTTAAGGTAAAACATTTCTCTCTAAAACAATAATACATTATTTTATATCTAAGAAAACAAAATTAAAATAATATAATTGGTAGGTATAGCATCTGTATTATTTTCAATAGGCATGAGAAGCCATAGAAAATTTGGATATCCATTAGATTTACAAAATGTAGGAAATTCGTTTCAAAATAAGTTTTGGAAAACAAATATCAAGAGAAATAGATTTATATAATTGGGATGAAGCTTTAACCATTCCTTAAAAAGTTTTAGAAATTGTTAATTGAACTTTACGGGATTTATGTAACACGGATACATGGTTCGGTAATAAAATTATAGTTTCAGGACGTGATTTACGTCAAATTTTTCCAGTTATTAGAAATAAGAATAGAAGTCTAATTATTGAACAAACAATTGAATTATCAGTTCTTGGGCCATTATTTCGAATTATAAAATTAAAAGTAAACATGCGTTCTATCAATTAATTATTTTCCCAATTACTTTTGGAGGTAGGAAAGGAAAAACAAGGTATTTTGGAATTTCAAAAAAATGGAAAACCACTGTTGTTTGTTCGGATGTTTGTTCCAATTTTTTTGTTAATTTTACGAATTCGTCAATAAATACCGTAATTGGAACATCACACAATTATATACTAATTTGTTAAACAACAAGATATTAGAACGAATGTCAGGAGATACAAATGTTTATTATAGTATCGATAGTGCCACTCATAAAGGACTAGATAAAACTGATGAAAATATTTGTATAAACTTTTTTGTACATATTTTAAATAGTATCAGTAGTATCATAGATGTTCTTTTACTCTCTAAGTTCCATTTAAAAGTAGGTGCGGTGGTGATGTTCATAAGAAATGTAAGTACAACTAATGGTTTATGTATTGGAACATGTCTCAAAATTACCATGTTATATAAATACAATATAGAAGCAGAAATCATTACCAGAGAAAAAATTTGGAACTAAGTTTGTATACCTAGAATAACTCTGAATTCAGAAAACACGTCTTCTGACATTTATTTTATATAAAAAACAATATTCTTTAGTTCTCGCCTTTTTAAAAACCATACAATATTTACAATATCCAAGTTTTGATAAAGTTGGTTAATATTTTAAAAAACCATTGTTCTCTCATAGTCAGTTGTATGTAGCTTTGTCTTGATGTAAGGATCCAAATAACATATTAATTGAAATGGAATTGAAAGATAATAAAAAAAGTTGAGAATGTTGTCTGAGAAGAAATATTTATATTATAACTTACATACTGTATGTATTTTTAAAATAATTGATTTAAAATGTTTAAAATGGTCAAGATAAACTCAATACATGGTTTTCTGATGACTTTATTCATTACTACGTAGTTTTTCTATTCTTAAAAATATTTATAACTTATTAAATTTATCATTAATTTTACACAGATGAATTCCACTATCCAACTCTGTACAGTACAACTATACTTAGTATACTTGCATAAGTATTGTTCCTCATGAGAAAGTATTGTATCTTCTAGATTAATCCAAACAAAAATTAAATTATGCTCTCTACTTTGCCTTTTAACTTTCTTTACTCAATCACTACCCTAGGTACGGATTGTCCTTAGCTTGTGACCGAAAAGTTCCTTCGACGGAAGTTTTTGAACTGGAAAAGATTTTGCAGTTGTTGAGTCAGAGATAGGGCATGCATTTTTTAAATAGGACTTTAATATTATAACATAAATGATACAGAAAAATTAACTTCTTGCATTCTTCTGTTCTATATTTATAGAACTATAAACTAATACATCCAGCGTCCATATGTCTCATAAAACAGGTACTATCTTGGCTGCCTTATTCATAGAATTTTTAAAAGTCATTTTAAGGTAAAGTCTAACCCTATATTATATGTATCATGCATAATGACTGAAAGTGGTTCAAGGATTCTTAATACTTTTAATTATTTTCTTCACTTACCAAGTGGACGCTCCAGAGTCTTACTCGGAGTCCTTACAACAGGCAGACTGCTTCTTTGTTTTCCACCTCGACGGAAACCAGTGCAACTAGTTTCCACCTCTGACATAATCCCAGGATCATCATCAAACATTATAGCTACTGAAGAAGTTGTAGATTCACGGAAAAAATGTAACTAGAACTAAATAATTATTCTTCCATCATTAAAATTACATTTTTTCTCTACTTACAGTTTTAAATCATATCAAATTTAATTATTTGTGGAAAATGGCACATATTTTGTAATTAGCTCGGAATAAGTGAATTAGATGGAAGAAAATAATCTCACTTATTACTCTGAGAGAAAAAAAAATCATATATTTTAGGTATGTCAAGTGTGCATGTGAAAAAAAAATTGCAGGGAATTAATAAGCAAATATGTTTTTAAAAAAATTGATCCGTACATCAATATTTTGAAGGCCAGTCCATATTACGATGCCAACTATATTTTATAAAACCTGTTTGATGATAACCGCTAATTGTTCTGTCAATATATGTGCTCAATGAAAAGACAATTAGAGAGTTTTCTTTTCTGTTAAAGCTTTTGATGATTCTTACTTTAATGTGTACAAGGGTAATTTTTAGTATTTTATGAGCCATGGCACAAATAATGATTTTTGGCTTGCATTTTTAGTACTGTAGATTAGTTCTACCACCAGATATTAATTAATTGTAGGTGTAGAAATCATCAACATATAAAAGTGATGAGATGTTTTAAATAGGTTTTTATTGTGGCTCTTGGTGTTGAAGATACTTTTTAAGTCCGTCTTCTTAGCTTAACTAAAGTTTTAAATATATAAATGTTAAAATGACAAAACGCAAAAAATGTTATGCTTTAACGTATAATACTAAAATTAACACTGTTTTATTACTACAGTAGTGAAAATCTAAAGTTACCCATAACTAATTCATAGTTTTAAATCTTGTGTAAACTAAATTTAGAAAACTTGATTACAAGGATTTAGTGGCTGCATCGAACGAAAGACTGGTGTGATGTGTACAACCTAGCAAATGTCTCCAACGTCAAGAGCGTGGCTTCTATCTGTAAGAGGGACGGTAGTCGTGTTCAAAACACCGAGCTTCTTTTGAACCTGATCACTAAGCTGACAGTACCTAAATATTACATCCACCCCCGTTTGCCCAGGCGTCGATATAAGACGACGCTCAATGGTTGAGATGTTTAAAAAAAATCGGAAAGCACTAGAGAAGGTGTCTATTTTGTCGAATGCTGACAAAGGCAACAAGTTAAGGAAACGCTACGATACATTTTAGTTCTGCGAAGTAGAGAAAATGGTTTTAATCAAGCTAGGTGCTGAAAGTATCACACATGTAAAAAAATAAATGATGATATTTCAGAAAGAATACGTAACGTAATCATCAAATTGGACGAATTTTTATTATCACGTAGTAGCAAGGACCCATCACAAAACTATGGGGGGTCTAACAAAAATATTATTATTTTTCTATGCATTCTAGAGTCGTATAGGTTAAATTTTGATTTTACGAGTCCAAGAAAAATTTAGTGGGGTGGGCGAGTCTGGACCTTCTGGACCCCTCCCCCGTTGCTGCACTCCTGAGTAGTGGCCGTGTAAGCATATTAAAATGCAAATTAGGTTTTTTGCTATATCATCGTTAATATCATTATAGCTGATATTGATATCAAAATAAATAAACTGTTACAAAACGGTAGGCTTTGTCTTAAAAATTAAGCTTACTTGATACTACAGCTACAAAAAATGTCCTTTGGCTTCAGCAGGGATAACTTAACAATAACTATACCATATAAAAAAATGGTTTTTGATATTGCAATAACGTAATAAGGAACCAAATAGGATGATGACTGTATGTTATAACGATTCAAAGATACTCAATGCATAATTTACACGAGTGCTTACTCAGTTTTACAATTATTATTGGCTGGCTTAAAATCCTGTATTAAATCAAGATGAATGAAAAAAACGCTTACCATTTAACTATGTGAAAAGTGCGTTTTGTATGGTTAGTGACTTAAAATAGACTTTGTATATTAATTTTCGGTAATACCATGAAGTAAGGGTAGAATGATTACATTAGTAGTAAAGTGATAATAAGGACTTTTAATTGCATCAAATTAATCTTTAACTAAGTGTGATGTAATAAAGAGGATTCGTTTATTTTGCTCTGTTCGATGTCTGACTGTGTGTCTGTAGTGAGACAAGAGGGATGTTGGGCTTCATTTTCAACCCACTTCGGAAACAGGAAGATAAAATATTAAGTGGGTAATAGGATCCTTTGTTAAAATAAAGCTTCTCTGGCACGTGCAGTGAAATAGAATATGGAATAACAAATGGACTAAATATAAAACAAAATAAGATAGTTATAGTGGGCAATCAGATGCAAGCCATACACGCCAAAAGCACTTTAGAACATAATTTCTCCAGTTACCGGACGGACAAATCATTATTAGAACAACCAAATTCAAAATAGTTGAGGTGGCTCATCACCCCTATGTAGCACGTATTTTGAATATTTCATAATAAATGTTGAATAAAAGATATAATAAGTGTAATTCAGCCTGCCAATAATATAGCTAGTGCTAAATATCATGCGATTGTTTTCATAAAATTTTTTGTTAAATTATTCACGTACTGGAGCTTGAAAAAAAATTCGATAAATAACCTTAGATTTTTTCAATTTACTTCTGATTTTAAATTTTTGGGGCTTATTCTCTTTTTTGATCGAATCCATTGGGAGTCATGACGGAAAAAATTGCGAAAACTTGGATGGATATCCCAGAAAATTCAAGTGTTTACTTATTTGTCGTATTTCTATATGAACAACTGAATGTTCCAGGAAACCTATCAATGTTTTTATAACTTTTTCCGTCGTGACACTTGACGGATTCGTTCAAGAAAGAGAATAAAGACAAAATATTGAAGATCAGATGTAAATTTAAAAAGATTAAGGTAATTTATTGACCTTTTTTGCAAGCTTCGGTATGTCACGAATTTAACAATAAGATTTTACTTAAAAAATGTTTTCATACTTAGCGCTAGCTATATTATTGTCAGATTAAAGGAAACTTCTTAAAACTTAATATAAACATACATGATAAAATATTTATAATATGTACTATACGGGGGTAATCAGCCTCCTAAAAGCTATATACTTATCCTAATTCAAACAATCGAAAATTTGCATAAGTAAGTAATCAGATTGTTTGTAAATGGTTTTAAAATAAAACGTAACGGAAAAAAAACGAAAAATAAAAGCAGCATAACAATGCCTTGGGGAGCATTAGCAAAAGAAGCGCTGAATGCAATTATTATTTCATGATGTTTTGACCCGGGCCTGTCGACGGAGCATGGGACTAACCTAGCATGGCTCGTCGGTCCGTGGCTCTCTCCCCTTGAGGCTTGCAGATTGGATGAGCGTAGCGCTGCTAAGTGCCAATCGAGTTGTGCTGCTCTCGTCACTTGTCTACCATCACCAGCCCATGAAGGAACCCTGAGGAGAAGTTCGCTCTCCTGTGCTCTGAGTGGACACAGTATCGTTCCACGATCTTTGAGTATTAGGCAATTCTAACTTGTCCAATTAAAACCCTTTTAAACGTAACATTTGAATATGAAAATAAACTTGAAAATATCTTGCACGATGTCAAGCACGATTTTTGTCACATCTAAATAAACATTTCATAGTAAAGTAAAATATGATATCTTTTACCATTTTGTAGAATTTTAAGTTGATATCATTACAATTAAAAAAAAAGATAAGACTGTAGCTCTAGAATTTGAGCCTGGTCCAACAAAATTTCAAGCTTGGTATCTTATCAACTTTACCAGAGTGAATTCGATATAAGGATACAAATTTAAGTCTTTATAACCCACGATAGTAATAAGTGTATGTATGCAAAATGATTTTAAAATCTTACAATAAGAAGCTAAAAGCATGATCCTAATTATCAACAATCAAGTGGCTAGAACTTCTCAAATACTTTAACAAGCATTTATTAAGAAGGAAAACAGGTGGTCCAAAATTTTTGTTGGAGCATAATGCAGAGATGCTAGCAAATAAGAAAAAACCATAGAGCATTTAGAAAGTAAATCCTTAACCTGTTGAATAATAATATAACTTCAAAATAACAATTTATAGAGCAGAATTACAAAACAAGGCTACATTCTTTTGGAGGTTATCCTATTAATTTAGAGGCTAGAAT
>JAPYYV010003294.1:0-26563 GCA_030522625.1 Copidosoma aretas
GTACTTTCGGCCCTAGGGCAGAAAGTCTCGGCGGGCACAAAGTGCACCCGCGGGCACAAAGTGCCACTTTCCGCTCTAGTGGCGTAATGTACTATAGTTCATTTGCTAACTGCTTTTTCAATATGTAAATCCGTAAAGATGTTGTTTAAAGAGTAACTTTTTTTGATAAATATAAGGTTTGTTGGAAAAAATTAATATTTTTGGCAACAGCTTGAATTTTTTAACCTGTTTTTTGCTTCAATAGAAGTATTTTACATAAAATATCAAAACACCATAGGAAAAAAAAAATTTTTGTGCAAAAAAAATGTCCGGGAGCTCAATCAGAAAATGACTGTCCGTTAAGCAGGAAGTTGTAGGTTTAAACTTCCCTCAAGGGGTTAATTTTTTCATGTTTACTTATAATTTGCACTACGTATATTTCTGCAGTGTTGCTGAATATTCTCAGAAATTTTCCTTAAAATTAATAGTACCTAATTTACATAATGAATTATTTATTCATTTATTCATATCCATTGCTGAAGAATATGGGCAATCTAAGGATTAACAGGAAAAAATACCCCGACCTAAACGCTATTACTCGCGATATTAAACCATTAATTTATCAATTTCTTGCTTGTGTTACCTGTTAAACTATTTAAGTAATGAACAAAAATCAGACGGTTCGGAACGAACGTTTGTCATTTTCAAAGAATTTATTTATTATTACGGAGCAAACATAAAAACATTATGAAAGATCTATACGTGTTTTATCAGACACTATCTTTTGGAACTACAATAAAATACTAATGGGAAAACACTTTCTTCACGATTTCCAGTGATTTTTGTGACCTATCATAGTATTCGTCATATTACAGACGATAAAAGTAAACTGCAATGAGATTTCAGTTGCATACTGTCTAGAAAAATTTTAGCACTATTTTCAAAAGAAAAATGATAACACAATCATTGATTACCATCGAAACAAGATGCAACAGGACTACGACCTGATTTTCTCGCCAAGCCATTATGCAACGTTCGCTTGCCCGCATTTCAATAAACACTTTCGTCCATGCAGAGACGTTCTCGAGTCCCACTCGACTTGCAGCACCTATTATGCAACCTCTCGAAAACAAGTTCCCCTGCAACAACAGTAGTTCCCCAAGAATGAAAAAATAAAAAAACAAAAGAAAACAGAAAAACGGGGGTGAACTCTCTGCCACCCCAAACAAGTGCATACGAAGCCGTGGCGCACTTTCCCATAAGAACGAAAAAAACCGAAAACAAGAAAAAGAAAAGACGGAGCAGCAGCAGCGGTGAGGGTATATACGTAACCGTTCATTTAGCCACTCAGCGGGGTAACCCATTGTGACGACCTTCGTAGTCGAACAAGTCCGCGCGCTCTCTCGACATATTGCGAGCGCTAATGCGTCCGGTACTTACACACGTATGAATAGGAACTACCCCACTAACCGCCGGCGATTTTCACACGCGCTCTATACTGCTACTTACTTATACGTTACGTACGCGCACCCGCGTCCTTTGCGTACCGAGTTTTGCAGGTTTTCCAATCAATCCACCGCTCGTGGAGGTTTTCAAAGTTCATCAGCTGCAACCCTATCCCCCGGAAAACAATTGACCCCGCCTTCAGAGGGTGCTCAGCTCCAATCGGCCTATCACAAAAAGGGGCACTGGCTTCTGTTACGCAAGAGGGACAGGTGCGCTGCGGTTGCGAAAAGCCGACAATTATCGCGCCAAGTCCCCACGGGCTGTTATTTTCGCTGTAACGCCGAGCTTTTTCCACGCTCGCGCCCGCCGGCGACGACAAGTGTAACGCACGCCGGCGATAACAAAAACACCAACTCGGTTCGCAAACAACAACGGAGCAGATAGAGAGCTCGAAAGAGTCAACGACACACGGCAACCCCTTTGCGCGCAAACACACACACACACGGATAGGCGGGCAGGCGAGGAATGAATAGGAGTGCAGTAGTTGTTGCGCGCACATTTCCCAAGCTCGCGGCGAGCGAGGGTCGTCGGCCCATTGGTTGTGTGTGTTTGCGCTTTCCTTGGTCCGCAGGAGAAATAGCCGCGCGCGTATCCTTTTACGGGTATACGCGAAATCCACCCCTTCCCTACTCAAGAATGAGCATTGTTTCGGAGAGTAGGTATGCTCGCTTTGGAAAACTTGAGCGATAATCAAAACAGCTCTCCGCTCGATTTCACATGGCGGGGGATGAACATCCGAGGGTTGGTGCGGGGGGGTGTTATCGCGGGCTGGGCTGGAAACAAACTCCGGAAACGAGGAAAGTGTACGGAGATCGAAGAATCCGCCTCGCGCAATCAGAGTCCCGGGAGGCGCGGGAGAGAGAGATACTTTTCGAGTGCAGAGTAGTGTATACTTATCAAGTACCAGCAGCACCGCGCGGGTGGAGTTTAGTCCGTTGGCTCGACAATGGACAGGATGCGCGCGCTAGGGGGATCGGGGGACCGCAAGCGCGTATACAGCACCGGCGCCTGAGTGTAGCAGCGTGTGCGCCGGCGGTGGTGGCTAGAAAGTGGCCCCGCGCGTACTCTATCATTAAGGTGGTAGGACTCCTCCTCATTCTCTTTTTTATTCGGCCGGTCTTGTGGGAAAACGAGCGGGAGAGGCTTTTCATGGGCTGGTGCTGCTACTGCTGTTGGTGTACGCGGTTCTTGTTTATTGCGATAGTTCTACGATAGGGTGGGTATAGGGAAGAGGACGGGGGAGGAGGAGGAGGTCTTGATCATTTTGAGGTGATGATCGCGACTTTTTTGCTACCGGCTTGCGGTTAGCTCCAAGTTTTCAGGATGCAGGGTTTAGTGGTTTGGGAATCAGCTTCTGTTGAATATAGCTGGATTTGATGTTGTTTCGCGATTGGGAATTGATTAGTTCGTAAAAATCGGGCAACTCAAGTGCTCTGGTGGTTTTTATATTAGGTATTTTTAAAGATTTCAATATATATTCATCAAGTGACTATTAAATGCTTGTATCTATAAAAAGAAGCTCAACAATCAGACTTCTTCTGTAGTATACTGTTACAAGGTTTTTACTTGTGTATATTGTCGTATAATCTTAATAAATGATCATTGATAAAATATTAAAATACATGTATAGCTTTAAAATATTTCGTGATTACATATGACGTATTCAATTTATTAAATATATTTATTAATCTAAATTTTTTTATTGTATTTGTATTCAATATGATTCGATGGATTTATTAAAAAAAAAAGTATTGAAAATAATAGCATGTATGAAAATTGAATTAAAATTTAATTGAACAAATAAATTTAATTAAATGTACAAAAAAAAACGTGATTGTAGTGCTCATGTGTTCTGACGTGAATTTATGTTAGAGCTTACTTTTCGATCGACTACTTTTCTATCTTGTTTTGTTTGCTATTGCTTTGATTTTAATAACATGATCTTGCCTTGATACTTTCGGATCGTACATTACTTATTACTGTTACGTATTAATACATTTGCTGATTGGTTCTGCGAACCTACATTTGCTAGTATGTACTTGATAACTTTATTTACTTACTGCCGCGAACGCTTCGCTTTAACTCATGCTTTTTACATACTATATTGGCTGCAATAAATTGTCTTAGTTTTTACCTGTCCCGATCGTTCTAACGTTACTGCATGCACACTTCCATGTGAACATAAATAACTAAACAAATGAAAAAGAAAATTTAAAATACAGTGAATCAATAAATCAGGTAACAAAACAAAAAATTCGTCCACTGATTGCAGATATATCTGAACAGAAAAAAAGCTCTTTTAATTATGTTATCATTAATCATTCAATAAACCATAAGTGCTTTTACGTAAAATATAATCACGTGAAAGAACCCTT
Organism: Copidosoma aretas; assembly: GCA_030522625.1. Lineage (NCBI taxonomy): Eukaryota > Metazoa > Arthropoda > Insecta > Hymenoptera > Encyrtidae > Copidosoma > Copidosoma aretas. The sequence goes on from JAPYYV010003294.1 coordinate 3,861, forward strand.
AATTTGAACTTGACAATTTTTTAAGCTTGCTGACTTTATGTAAGACAAAAAAAAAGTATAGTAGAGGACCATTGAAAATACTAAACAAATAAAATTTCGCAATAACAAAAATTTTTATGGAGCCCTCTGAAGCCTGTGATAATCCTGCATTTACAGAAAACCGGCATAACTGCAAGTTAATAATAGAGAAAGAATCAGCCCGCCGAAAGGAAGAGAAGCTACCAGTTGTACGCTCGTAAAGTTTCATGGGGCAGTAGAAAAGCCCTCGAGCCAATCATCGGCCCCCTAACGGGTGGTCCTCGTGCTGACACTGATATATGCTTAGCTATCCCTGCCCTTTTTCCTTCCTTCCTTACTTTTTCTTGCCCTCTTTTCGGCCCTGAATTTTTTGCCTCCCTTTTGTGCAAGGTTCGGATTGCCGTATTGGAGTCGTCGGCGGGAAAAAAAAAGTACATTTATGCGCCATTCTGAATCAGCTAGCTTCGCTGAAGTTGGTATTTTGAGCCATAAGTATAGGAATGAAGTTTAACGGGAGGCGGAGAAAAATGATGCACACTGGGGAGATTTTCTACAGTATTACAGGCCTTTCAAAAAATCACGACCGACATACTTCGTAGCACTATCATTGAAAATCTATGGATAATCGAAACGATGGTAATAAATATATAATTTTTCCGCAAAACATTACTTGAATTCACACTTTTCTGGATATAATGATTTCATAAGATGTATATACTTACTTCCCACTTATAATTAATGCTTTCTAACTTTAAAAAATTTTTAAATCTCTTTTTACGTGCACAATAATTAGAGTTTCATACAACCTCTGAAAATTTTTATCTAGAAGTCATAGAAAGACTCACATTTGCCCAAAAATTTACCGACTTATAGGAAACTACCGACAAAAGTAGATACTCTCACCAGCCGTCGCACTTCTATTCAATTCACTATTTGACTGACTACAAATCATCCAAGGCTCATTACCGAAATGCAACGCACGGCACCAACATCGGTTTACCAGCTCATTTAAGCACCAACGGCTTTGCGGATAGCAAACTCAATACACCTCTCGCAGCCCGCGAAACTTCCCCAGCCTCGAAGATTAGCGACGCTCGGCGAGAGGAAAATGTTTCAAATCAGCCAGAAGTGCCGGGTCGCGCACCTGTGCACCCGCTGGAGATACCGTCACGCGAAAACTCCTCGAAGAGGAGTCGCGCGCCTGGACGAATAATTAACTGCGCGCCTGGGCTATTTATTACGGGGCTCGGCATGAGTGTCTCCTGCCACTGGTACACAAGCACCGTGGCGCGGCGGTTTGACGTATGATATTAATAATCGCGCGTGTGTTGCGAGGCGCAAGAGATGGTTTGTTTTGCGCGCGGGTGATAAAAGTTTTCGGTGAGCGATTGCTCTTTGGCTGCAGGGCTTGGAACACCGAACGGATGCTCGTCGTTTGCGAGAACGCTGTGTGACAAAAGACGTCGTTGGTGTACCGACGCGGGAGCGGATTTTGAGGCGACATTGTGGGGGGCTGAGCTTTTCTCTGTTATTTTATTGAAACATTCATTTCGCACTGGTTTGGGTGTAAATAATGATTTGAATGATTAGTCAATTTTGTGCTCTACAGATTATAATAAATAATTATAAAACACGAATATTTACACCAAACACAATTCATCATTGGACGATTCAAAAATGGTGAGATGCTTATTTCGAGTCGTGCTTTTTGGAATATTTACTCGATTATCATATTGGAATACAAGAGTAGAGAAACCCAGCTTGACGAGTTACGCTTGGGCGCATCTTATGACGTATGAACGAGACGAGCGCGCGCGAGAGCGCCCCGGATAATTGTATGCAGGCAGACGAGGCTCTTTTGACTTTCATCAACTCACTTATTACGGAACTCGATTATGCTTTTGATGGAAACGCGAGCGCGAGAGCTTCAGCTCTCGCTTCAGCTATAAAAGAGAAGCTTTTGCGTTCGTTATATCAATGCGAATGTGTGAATTCATAAATTTACAATTTAGAAGTTCACAGTTGGGAGTTTCTAGTTTTTAAGCACACGATTACAGCGTTAATGAGTATTTCATGACTTGTGGTCTTTGTGCGTTGATTTCTGATCAAAATAGTTGGATTCAATAAAGCTGATCAAATGATTTTGATATGCATATTTTAAAATATTTTTCTACATCAATATTATAGTTTCTTTAAATAGTGTATTTTCATTACGAAGAAAAATACAACGATAAATGTAATTGCATTAATTTGTAAGCAAATCATCGGTTACAAAATAGTAATCTTACAGATTCAAACTACAATTCTGAATTTTATTTTTAATCAATTATCTACATATAACTAAGTAGTATCTTATAAATTCCGTTCGAGTCACCTACAACTAAATTACATTAGCGCAAAACTGATTCACTTTTGATATTATAGGAACAAGAAATTTATTATAAAATAACTGAAAAAGCCACCCTGCCAGCTGAAACCAATAACTAAACTGATAGTTTGCCATAATTTTTTATGAAAAAAAAAAACATTTATTTTCATTCATTCTTTCAGGACTAGTATCAAAATGAGGACTATTCCTTGCACATGTGTATTCGAACTATGATACACCCACAAAAATGATCTTATGTTTAAATGTACATTGTTTTTGGATACAAGAGGCTACAATAGGCATGAAAAAAATAAAATTCCACATTCCAGTTTCCGCAGTCGACACAACACTTTTTCCTCGAGTAAGCAAAATAACGCACAACGTCAGCTTCTTCCTTCCCATCCACATAACAGTAAAGCGATAACGCAAGGATGTCGTCATTTTTTTTTACAATTCGTACAAAGAGTCGAAACTCGCCACAAAATTTTATGCCTCTGAAACTATTGAAATTCAATAACGAGTTTCCTCCCTCGAGCATACCCATAGCGACGCATTAACATTGCAAAGACGACCCCGCGAGACTCGATTGATCGACGGAAATCCAACGGCGTCTCTATAGACGCGTATCGGCTATAATGTTTCTCTCGACTGCGGGGCATTATCCATTTGCGGTCCCGAAACGTCGTCGTGAGGACAGTCTTTTCCCTCCTGGATATATGACGACAGTTGCTTCGACATTGATGGAAAGAACAGATGGAAAGACTCTCCTGTATTTTAATACCATTTAGCATCGCACTCTCATCCTCACGCTCCAAGCGATCGAATTAGATCCACCAGAGCTCACCTTGCCATGCGAAAGCAGATTACCAACCGCGCCGACTAATCACCAGAGCCTAGCGCAAAGAGAGGCACAACAACAGAGCACCGACGGGGAAAACACCGCGGAGATCAGGCGCGGCTCGGGAGGAACGAAAATAATGTCAAAGAAGAAAGAGAAAGGGGGGGGGGGGCACGTATACACTTCGATTTCAAAGCGGGGGCGCAGAGCCGGAAGATAGCACTTCAATTATATCACGCAGAGACGGTGGCGGGGGTAGGGGAGCGGATCCTTTGCTCTAAAAGGTATACCGTGGCAGTGGTGGACGGAGAGAACGAGGAGGACGGGGTACAAGGAGGGAGCACTTCCTCATAAAACGACCGCGAAGATTTATCTTTCGGTCCAGCGACGTAGAGGGGGGAGGTGGAGGGGAGGTGAGCTCGTCGTCGTCGACCTCCGGAAAGCTCGGGGGAGGAGGAGGCGGAAGAATAACAGCTGCGCGTATGTCGGACCGCGCGTCCAATTACTTTTTCCCGGTGTGGAAATATGTACTTTGCGCGACCGCTGCTGCACGTTCTCGTGGGTGTGTATGTACCTGCCTGCACGTGTGTATACACAATAGCTCGGCGCTCGGTGGTGCAGTGGTGGGAAATAAGGGGGTGGATGTTCCGAAAGGGGATTTCGCCAGCGCTGCCGCCGTTTTTATTCCAATCTAGCGGGGCCAGTATGGTCCTTCCTCTTCCTCCTCCTCTATACTTCGTCTTTTCTGCCTTTTACTCCTTCTGTCTTGCTTATTTCCTGCGTTGAGTTTTAGTGACTGCTTTCGGGGTTTTTTTTTTTTTTTTTTTTTTTTTTTTTTTTTTTTTTTTTTTTTTTTTTTTTTTTTTTTTTTTTTTTTTTTTTTTTTTTTTTTTTTTTTTTTAACAATTAAAAAACGCTTCAATTGTGCCATATTGACGAGTAATTCATTATTCGTCGATGTGTAACAACACATTTTATTTTATCTGCATGGAACATAACTTATCTAGTCTAGTTCAAAAATTCTAGAAAACACATTCAAGCTGTGTTTTTCACGGTTATCTCTGCATCGAGGTTTGAGCGAGGATAATCGGGATACACCCTTCGATGCCGATTTATAATTATCTCGTTGTCATACGTTATAGTTCAAGGGTTAGACGCGTTCTGCCTTTTTTGGCAACCGAAAATTACACATATCTGGGATATTTTTATCTTTTTTTATGATGTAATTGCAATTGCAAATTACTCAATGCGACAAATTCCGTAAAAAATAATAATTTTGTTCTTCCTTTGCCGTAGGGTCACCCAGCCAAATCGAACCTGAAGTGTAAAAATTTATTGCAGTAGCTTATGTTCGTTGCTACCCACTGAGACAGGGCCACCATCGATGCCGAAGCATGATAATACCCCCGAGAACTCTATTGACAGATAGGTGTCGCGAAAATCATTACTAAAGACATGTATCAGTCACTCGAACAGCAGTAGATAATCCTCCTCTTCCCCCGCCAATCTTCAAAGAGTTATTGAAAGGAGTTTTTAACCGATTTCGAAATTAATCAAAGAAGGCGAAAAAAATTGATGAACCGAAAAAAGAGAGGGCGAAGAGATTTTTTGGGACAAAGTCCATAGCGAGGATGAGGAAAAAGTGGAACTTGTCAAATGCACTTTCTCGTCTAGCAATCGAAACATTGTAAATATTCATTAAAAAAAATTCCATAATGCGGTTGCGACGGTAGATGTAGTTGAAACAGAGACGGGAACAATCTATGATACGAAAATTATTTATAACTCAAAGTACAAGAAGCAGAAAAAGGAAAAAATAAAGAATACGATGGTAAGTTGTAATTTTATACTTGATTCTAATTTATCACGAATACTCTGTTGATTAAGGAATAATTTGTAGATACTTTGATTGGCAAGTAATTCGTAGAGTACCGGGCATCCGGGAATGGGCAATACGCTATGAATTCTCTACGCATTTTGATGAGACTCTTGAACACGGGGAGTGAGATTGTAGATGAAAGTATTGGAGCACCAGGATGGAATGATTTTGTCAACAATAACGTTTGGTGGACGGATGAATGTGCTGCCCACGTCGCCCTTCGAATGGGATTTGAACTTATTATAATTAACGAGAATGGCGGGACACGATATCATTAAGACGAGCCTTAAGAACGTCCCCCCTTGTACGTAAGATTCATACGAAACACGCGACAAGAGCACCACTCCAGGTCGTCAACAACGAATAGATTAACTCAGAAAATATCGTTCTTGTCCAAACGTAAATAGCTGTCCGTTTATAAATATATGAATAATAAATAAATGAAATCGTCATGCTTATCTCGTGAACTTTTATTTTCAGGTAGATGCTGCCACGACTTGAATAACATGTTCCGCAACAGCTGTAAACGTAGCAGCCATCCAGAACTCCAGCTTCTAGATTTACAACGGACAAAGACTCCTTCCAAACCTTTGGGGACGGAGGGGGACTGCAACAAGCAACAACAGTCACCAAGCACTGTTCGAAATGTACTTCCAACGCAAGCCGTAAGTTAGGCTTGTTGATAAAAAATTTTAGTTTTATTATTTTTATCTGTTGCAATATGTGATATACTATTTGTATCTGTATTTTGTATTGAAACTTAGTCGACGTTTTATTGACGCACCAGATCGTCTTAAATTACTTGATTCACATGTAACTGTAAAAACTTTGAGACAGTGATCTGTTTTTGAATTTGATCTTGCATTTACGGACATGCATCTGTTGAGCGAAAATGTCAAATACTTTGATTCGACTTTCTGAAGTTGATATTTTTTCAGTGAGTATTGGTTGTTGTGAGCATGTAGCCATAAAATAGTTTTTCAAATATGTTTAACAAGTATGTTAATTTATGATTTTTTTTCAAATCGTTTTGCGGTGTTCTTATCGCCATAGAACGGTATCCTACATAATTTTGTTATATAACGTTGAGTTTCTGCCCGTTTGTAAGTAAATCACAGAAATTTCATGCAAACAATAAATACCCCTTCTAAACCTTTGGGGGAAGAGGGGGGCTTTCACAAGCAACGAGTCTCTCAGATTTGCGAGGATTCAAAATTTGCTTCCTACGCAAACCGTAAGTTAGTGTTATTGCGATAAAAATTTATTACATTCACTGCAGTATTCGATGAAATAATAAAATGCGTATGATGTGCTAAAGCTTTATTGAGGCGAATAACAGTTTTCACTGCTCGGATTTCGAGTATGTGGTTACAATTAAAAAAATTGTATGCTTGCAAGATTAGTTGGGTATTACCCGATCGCTAAACAATGACTCCTTGTTATTCAGCTACTCCACAGCGAACAATCATCATCACTAACTCCAAGTACAAAAACAGTAATGCTATAGGTACGACAGTAGTGACTACACTCTAGATAGATTATTTCCCAATTTGCGTAGATTGCCGAGATTGAAATCATCGAATAAACAACAATGTAATGATCCACCTCGAGCAAAGACAAGCAGAAAGAAGGATGACGAAAAGGTTTCAAAGGAGGAAAAAGTTGAAGAAAAAAAAGAGACGAAGAAGAAAGGTCACAAAAACCAGAAAATACACAATCGACGCACAATTTCGGCAGAATGAAAAATGCTGCAGCTCAAGCTGGCGAGAACGACGAACGTTACTTGCGCGTACGCAAGTGTTTGCTGACCAAGATATGCCCTTATCCAGATGTTAGGCAAGAAATTAAAGACATCACCCTGCATGCGTCAAAAGTAGCTGTTTTAGCCTCGCACTTTATAGAGTACTTCCTCAACGACCCGGATGGTCTAGTGGCGAAGTATATATCTCATTTAGAAACTGCTCCCAGCTTTCGCGTGTCCTTCAAATTAATCGAAGACTAAAAACCAAGAAAAAATGATGTTCCGGAATTTTTACTACAGAAATTGAGAAGATTCAGAAGAATCGGAAGACTAGTTTCTTGTCGAGCCAGCTATACACGTAAATTCTCAAAGGACGTTGGAGAATCACTCACCGTACAGTACAAAACCGTATTCATGAATAATATAGTTATGCACATGAAAAAACGCGTCATGTCGTTGTTCACGACGAGCCACACTCGCGCAGAGTTAGCAAAAATTCGTAAGAAAATTTTCTACGACAACGAGTAGGAAGACTTGAAGGATCTGGTGCAGTTGATGGATGAGAAAATGCTCGACTTCCGAAAGCAAAGATGGGTAGAAAGTTTAGCAGAAAATTGGCTGAAGTCGAATTGGGATACAAAACTGCAGGGGACAGTATAGAAAGACAAATAAGCTCTGTATTCGAACAATGTTGGAATCATTGTTTTGATATGAATGCCTTGAAGGCAATCATTGGTGTAAACAAGTTTGCTTATTCACTTACGACCGATTCGGTAGATGTAAGTATTAGATTTATACCGAAAAAAGGATTACCGTACGTAAAATCAACGGACAATGGAATACAAAAAAACGAACGTCGAGCAAAAAAAGTACTGGTCGATGCAGACAAAGTCGGCAAAATTGTGAATCATGATTATTTTTGTAGAGATCATTTCTTAATGTACCAAAAGTTACAAAAATGTTTTGACGTTCGACTGCTTTCGGAACCAGAATTAGAGGAATATTCTCCTACGTGTATCGACGACAATTGTAGTGTTTTCAATGCACTTTTATAAAATTTTTGAAATGAAAATTTGTAATTAATGATGTGGGTTTTGTTTCAGATAACAAGATTACGAGACTGTTAAAATTGGTCAACATTAACCCATACGCCGATCCAAATGGCCGAGTAAACACCGCAATCTTCGATGTGATGTATGGCCGCTTTAACCGCTGGGTTGGACTAGGTAAGTCTATTGCTTTCTTGTAACGCAACTCAAAAATAAATCTGTTATTTGATTAGTTAAGTAACACTGCCCTTCCTCGACCATTGCTTTCGCAGATCAGGCCTAAGACTGGCCATTGGTGGATACGTGGTGGAAGGCGATCTCAACGGTGATACCAAAAATGAAGGCTCTCCCATGAAAATATCCTCCTGGCATGTGCTCGCTCTCTCCGACGATCAAAAACGAAAAAAATTAATGAAAAAAATCACGAAAAAAGTGGAAAAATGGCAATCTGCTCTTGTTAACAAGCACTTTCCCAGGCTTCGGTTATCGGACGCTGATAGGAATGTGATCGCACGGTGGCGGTTATCATTGTTCAATAAGCGGCAGCCTATAATGGAAAGTAGGAAAGTAATTGCACTAAAATACGATTTGTGCGTAAAGTTGAGATCGGCCGCGTCCGAAATTGCGAATCGTATACTTTTCGGTGACAAGCCAAAAGGACAAAGAAATAATATTGTAACATTTGTATCTTTGGGGGATGTTTATATGAATAATGCTGCGAAGGGTTACGCCCGCACACCCTTGTCTTTGATCTATCGAAAGCTGCGAGAGCTCGCGAATCAGAATCCAAACTGCGCCGTCGTAAGCACGGATGAATTTTGCACGACTTTATTGTGTGCCACCTGTGGGAACATCTGCCACAAACAGAAACGATTACGCGACCGCAAAGGGCTTGTCCATAATCATCGGAATTTGTATTGAAAAAAACGTGATGTAAAAAGTCACTGCGGCTAGTCAGGAAACCTTGATACTCGCAGCGCCAAAAACATCCTTTTTGTTGGCGCAATACGAACCGGTCTTGTCGATTGATCCATTATCAACAAGTACAAGAATTGCCTGCACAGAACCAAGAACGTCGACAACGATTGAGATTAATAAATGAGGTATCACGATCATTTTTATATTATTATTAACAATTTTTTCTATACATTTGATTCAACGGATACTCATTGTGTTACAGATGGAGGCGAGGTCTACCGACGACTGTACGACGAAACAAGTAAGGCAAGAAACAAGGGCACATTCCGTCCGTTACGAGTTTATGGTTTTGTGTCTTTAGATTATGGAAACGATCTTGGTTCGCTTACTCTCAGCAGTCCCAAACACATGATGAGCAAGGCTGCAAACGAAACGCGATTGGCAAGTAAATTGTCGATCGAGCACAAGTCGATTAGGCACTCGGCAATGCCCAAGATCGGAAACTCATTAATTCTTTGACTTTTCAGCTCGCAGCGTCTTAAATTAAATGGTCTTGTTAGCTACGAAAACCTACTGGACGGATACAAAGTTGGGGAAGGCTACAAATGCAAGCCAAATATGGTCAGTCAGTAAAAGAGAGGAATTTTTCTGTATTTCAAGGCAATATCTTTTTGTTAATGGACCAATTACTGTTGTACTTTAAAGGTTCTGGAGATCTACACGGCCACCAAACGTATGAGATGTACAACATCACCACGCATCGTTAAATTTACGCATATTATATTAAACACATATGTAAAATCGACAAATTCATAAACGAAGCGCGATACGATTGATCGTGTTGCTGTGCATGTATACACAAATTTGGGAGATTGGCTGCAACGCGTTTCGACAATCCCGGTGGTGCTACTAACGGCATTCTCGGACGCCGCTAGTGTGCATACATTTGTACATTTTACTTATCGTATGATGAGCTATCGTTATACTTTGAGCAAATACCTTGATCGTCATCCCGAAATTATACAGGGAAAATAACACTATTGTAGCTGGCTAAATCAGCTTCGCACCGAGAAATAAAACAACTTAAAAAATATCGTATGGAAACTCGGTTATTTATTGTAATTAAGTTGTGCAACTTAACGCTGTCACCGTGTTTCGCGAACTGGCCCTTAGCAACCAAAATCAACAAACTCATCACGACATAACAACGCTTGGTATTTACATTCAAATACCTTTTCTCATTTTCACTGTACATACAACTCATAAAACTCAGATTTCACAAAAAAATACATCTATGATTGATCCGTAATAGGGTGGAGTGAAATTTTTTTTTTTTTTTCCTCATCGTGGAGTAGGAAGATTTAGCTCATAAGATAAAAAAATTTTTGAAAAAAAAAAAAAAAAATTCACTCAACATCTTGAGGTGCCCCACTGATTTTGAAAATTAAATTTCGATTACAATTCTTTAAAAAAGAAAAAAAAAATTTCTAGCTCATAACCTTTAAATTTATTCAAGAATGAACAAATTTGATCATTTTCAACTCAAAATTCACTTTAATGCCAAATACATGGCATTATTGTAGTTTAAGAAAAAAATCCTAAAAATAGTAGTTCTCGTCACAAATGGGCATCTCTACAGGGCGGTCCCAGGGTGGGCCCGAGGTCGCTTGCGAAGCAACGATCGAGGGACCGTTGGGAGGAACCCCCCTGGTCGGATGCACAGGAGTGGCGAAGCTGTTTTTCCTACCAAGGTCGTACCAGGGTTGCAAAAGTGCCCGAGGTAGGAAAAATAACATGCTTTTCTTTGGCATTAAAGTGAGTTTTGAGTTAAAAATGATCAAATTTGTTCATTCGTAAATAAATATAAAGATTATAAGCTCGAAAATTTGTTTTTCGTTTTTAAATAATTTTAATTGAAATTTAATTTTAAAAATCAGTGGGACACCTCAAAAATTTTTTTTTATATACTAAAACTTCCGACCCCCAGGCTGAGAAAAAAAAAATTTTTTTTTTCGATGATGATGATGAGGAGGAGGAGGAGGAGGAGGAGTCGCGTTTATCTTATAACAGTCATATAACAAAATAAAAATACAACATACTATAACTTATTGTTGTGGTGATTTAGCAGTACCGGAAATAATTTTTTAACAATTACTAGTAATAGCATTAAAATTGTTGTTACAGAAGTAACAATATTCAAACTTATTTAAAATGAATTTTTTTACTCTCTCATCAAGTAGTTTTCTTATAATTTTTAAATAGTAGTTTCTCATCAATTAAGCGTACGCCCTCAAATTAATATGCCCTATACGGATAAGATACTAAGAAACCAATAATGCCCGTATAGAAACGGGAATAAATCTTTATTGCAATTGAAAAACAAAGCAATAATCAAATATTTGACATCTCTGATGTACAAGACATAAATTGCCAGCAAAAGCAAGCTCTCGCCACTGCGATTCCCGAATAAATGGCCCGAATTCAATGGAGCCCCATTCCGTCGTAATGCAAGAGAAGTAGGAACAGAGAGGCAACGGCGACGCCTCGCAGCGAAATTACGCGCGTCTTCTCGAATACTTACGAGAACAGTTTCGGCAATAGCACGATAACTACGCGTTCTCATCTTCGCAAGACTGCTGCGTGTATAAGTATATACACAAGAACATGTGTGCGAGCAGCAGCGACTGCACGACGGCGCTCGTAATAATTGGAGCGAATGAGCATAAATATGAAAAGAAATGTCTCGGAATTACTTTTGGCCGTGGGAGCGAGAGGAGCCGGCGCGGGAGTGGAACCGCAGAAGTGCGCGGGCGGGGAAAAGGGGCGCGTTTGTTTGCTGGGGATGAGGAGGAGCAAGATCGAGGAAAAATATCGCTCGTGCTCCGTGAGCGTTATGTGATCGAAATCTTGATCGGGAGTGTAGGGTAAGGTTATTTACTAGAGCTGTTTCCTAAATTGATTTTTCGGGCTTTGATTATCAAAGAAATGGTATGATTGTGTTGTCTATATATATATTAGAGAATGGAGGTATTAACACAATGAACTTGGGATTTACTTTAGTTTTCATGCAAATACTATACATTATAAGTGAAAAAAAAAACTTTTGAATATTTATTCATGAAAAATAATAAAATTAAGGAATTCATTCAATCCATTTGCGATTTTGTGAAATACATCAGCCCTGTATAATATCAATATTATATAATACTGATTATTTATCAAGTTTCTGGTGACTGACTTTAACGATTTAGGACTTAAAATTTGTTTTGGACAATTTTAATTGATACCAGAACAAAAAAATTAATAATAACAATGAATAATGGGAATATTAATTGGAATTTTCTAATTTTCTGTAATATTTTTTTTTAAGAAGGGTTGTGTTACATGGGATTGACGTTGCACTTGAGGGGTGCTTGTGGAATCATTATTTTAATTTCTAAAATAAAATAATTATTTCAATTTAGGATAGAAGATTCATTTTTTTGTATTCAATGAAGAAATCTTTCTTTTCACTAGAATTTATTGAAAAATTAAATTACAGTTGATGATCGATTACAATATCGAACTAAGGTACGTAGCTAATAATCAATGGTCATATCTGCCTTTCCATACATTAACTACTTTGATTTAGTGATTTAAAGTTTGAAACATATTTTCCGACCAAATTATAGATCATAATAAACTCAACATTAAATACCCTTAAAAAGGCACCTATTTCACTAATCATCTCTGAAAAAAAATGGGAAGGATTATAAATATTCCTCCGGAGGATATCCCAAAGGACGGACAACAATAAAACGTCAGGTATATAACGCAAAACAGTATACCCGTCACATAAATATTTTCGCTCGCAGACGCTGCACAGCGACAGTGCGATTCAAAGCGATTTTTAACTCCTCTAAAAGCTCAAGTTCTCGGACGCAGTGGTCTCGTGACTGGGATTCCCGTCGTAAAATTAAAACATTTTCGCACAGCCATTTGCAAGCCGAAACTTGGGCGTTGGAGCTAGTCCTTCGAGAAACTGCACCCACCGCAGACTCCAGCCAAGCTCGGTACAAAGAAGAAAAGCCGCGCGTTTTTCCTGCGAAACTTGCCATCACTGTTTACGTGGAGGCTTTCGAACCAGCGGTTCGGCCGTAAATTTTCCTGACGTTAATGTTCGACTCGAGTATTAGGTGAAATAAGGAAGCGGAAGAAGAAGAAGAAGAGAGGAAGACAGGAGACGACGACGACGACGACGCAAGAAAGGAGTCGCGCGCCGAAATCGCGAGGAGCACTTTGAATAATATCGCGATTCAAAGTCGAGGCCGCGCGAAAGAAAGAAAGGGTAGGACGGTGGATTTTATTTCTCGCGGCATAACTGCCGGCCCGTCGCCAGCCAGTCCGTTGACTCGTTCTACTGCTACTGCTGCGCTCGCCTTTCACACTCGGTATACGCGCTGCAGGCGAACTTGCGGCTGTTATGGACCCGCTGGGCTGATTTGCAGCTGTTGGTCCGTCTCTGGGCGACGATATTTCAGCAAATGCTGATTAAGTCCTTCCTATACATGTATATATAAAAGCGCTGAAAGCACGTGAGTGCAATCTCTTGTCGGGGCTGACGCGCATGGGTCAGAGCCGGGGAGGTTTTCTGACGTTTATGTACGTGTATTTGGACAAGTGTGTCTGGGTTTTAGTAATACGGAACAAGTTGAGGAATTTGTCGTTGGGATGAAATATTCAAACGAGTTGGCAGGACGAGGAGATGGGAATGAGAGCGTGAACGGAGTGCTGAGAAAGTTTGCACTCGGCTGACAAAATTAATTTGATTAAAAACAATAGAGGACTATATGAGAAACGGATGCTAGCATTCTGAGCGTATTGGTAAAGAAAAATACACTTTGAGATACCGTTTTTGAATCAGTAATCAGAGCATTTCATGCCTAATTCATGATTTCACTTTGGAGTACGAAGTATATATGCTGAGTTAGAGTACGCCCAAGGTAGCAACAATTAGATAAGGGGTTTGAAAAAAAATGTAAATGAGACTTGGCAGCAAAAAGGTTGGTGATTTTGGGAGGAGTTCTATTGAATCAAATTTCGAACAAGCAAAGATACACATTAGGTAATGATAAAGCACTATTTAGCAATGGTGCGCAATGATAAACATGATATACGATTGTATGATTGGTATTGTATTGCTTGCTAGAACTCAAAGGAAAATGACTCAATTAAAAGATACCTGCTTAGTAAATTAATATTTCTATATATTGTTCGGGATGAATCCACTTACTTGAAAAAAGGATTGAGTAGAACCGCTAAAGAAACCAAATCCAGGAAACAACAGAGCCCCCGCTCCTTGGACAATCGTCTCGTCCTCTTCAGCAGCAGCGGCAGTGCAGGCAGCGCTTCATCCGGATAATTCATCCTCACGATCCTAATTAAAACCAGCCGCTCGCTCGCGCAATTTCCGAGAGTGCACGGCTAGCAGGCAGGCACGCAAGCTCGCATATCGTCTCCCTCCCTCCCTTCCTTTTCCCCATTCTGTCTCTGCACACAAAACCTTTTTGCTTTCACGAGCGCAGGCGAGCATCAAGCACGGCACACATTGTCGTAGGTCAGCTTTCAACAATGCACGCACGGGAGCGCGATTTTTCCCCCTCCCCCGCTATTAGACCGTATTGCTGGGTGATTGGGCAGGCGAATTGATGTTTATATCGAGTTAACAATCAAATTTCACGCCGAGCGTATTATTATATATGCATATACGCAGTGCATGCCGCCCGGCGTCCCAATGGGATTTATATTCCGCTCTTTTTTTTTTTTGTTCGCAGCTTTTATGCAAAAGCGCCGGAGAGTGCGCGCGATCGAGGCTTTTTCGTTGGCGATCGCGTCAAATATTTTTTTTTTTTTTTTTATTTCATCCAGTTTTCCCCTCTGACCCGTTGATGCGCCTATTTTATGCTTTGAAAGAGAGAGACAGGAATTTATGAAGCCAGAAATATTGTTCGGTTGCGTGTGAGGGTGTTGGAGGTTTTAATCTCTGCAGTTCTATATTGGAGCCAGAAGTTCGATATTTAATTGTCGTTCGGAAATTGTATTAAAAGGTATAAATGAAATATAGTCACGGCGATTTAATCAAATACATAATTTTAATTTGAATTCAAAAACTGTTAGCACATTGTCAGAGGGTTATTGAACAATATAAAAATATAATCTGACCACATTTCAGACTTCCAAACAGTAAATTCAAACGAAACCGATAGTTGCTCTATTACATCAATGTATTTAGTGATTCGTACTATTCACTCATAATACCTCTTAGCAATGATGAAAAATTTTCATGTAAAATGTTTTGTTCCTCTCAACCACACTGCGATTTCCATTGAAACATACTCATAAACACTTTCGTTCATTAAAAAAACACTAATGACTCCGCACGCACGCTCCTGCGCTCATTGGCAAATTGCAGTGGGGTATGTGCGATTTTCCAGAACAGTCCCTACCCGACTACGCAGTACCTATACATACATCCTCCTCCTTCACATCGACACACGCATTCTCCCGCGCATAGTAATTAACGTCAAAAAGACGAGAGTCATCCTCGTCGTCATCAACATTGCAGCAGCGTGCAGAGCATATACCTTATACGCGCGCGCCTCTTGAAATCATTACGTACGCGCGGACGTGAAATAATGCACCGACAGGAGAGAAGTTGGTTGGTATGTACGTCGGTACGTATACTATACACACATCCCGGAGGTGATCCTTATCTCGGGGACTGGGACGTCGTCCGATATCTGCGGCTCGCCCCTCTTTTCCGCACGGCCGTGCGTATATACTTCATTTTTTATCACTTCTGCTACGCGTCGGCCTCACTTGGCGTAATTAGATTTGACCGCGAGGTGAGTACCATTTACTACCATACGTGTACTATTTCTGGATATACGAAATTTGTGCCGTCTTGAGTGTTGTGCATAAGAGGACGGTATTTTTTTGAATTTCGCAAAAACAACCACCGATCGACAGGACAATATAACTGCATTTTAATACGCTGCGTGGATGAACATAAGGCTGAAACAGCCGCAAAATTTATCCGTGCGTATTTTATTGTATTAATACGATGTTGCGCTGTAAAACATATAGAGCTCTTATGTCGCGCGCCATACGGGAATAAATTTCCTCCCGCGTCCCAACCCTTTTTGCGCATTTTACTTCCCTTCGCCATCAGCTATCTCTCTCTCCCTCTCTCTCACTCTACGAGCGCATTCCCATTAATGCCATGACATCTGCTGTCGTGCCCACCTTTCCCTTTCCTTTTTATTTAACGAATAAAACCTTCGTTTACATGATATCGGACGAGGCCGTGCTTGTATGAGCTCATCGTGGTAGTTTTTTCGTATCTCTTTTAAAAAAAAAAATAGCTCGCACGAAGGATGATGAAGTAGCACGAGGAAAAATGAAAAATTACAATCGTATGTGTTGATTTTTCTCATTTTTTTCAGTGGTGGAACAATCGAATGTAGAGATAGTTTTCTGTGAGAAATAATATTTTGTTGGCATCTTTTAATTTTTTTATTTCAATTTTTCAATTCTTAAAAGACTATTACTTATTGTTTAATTTTGTTTAGTTATTTAGTTATTGCAACGATAAATTACGAAACAATCAGACTTCCAAAAAAAGAAGAAAATTGCTCGGAAAATTGTGAACACAAATCGCATAACAAATAGATCGGCTTCATTCGTAATCAATAACTTTTTTTGTGAGTGAAGGGAATATAGAAGTGAAAATAAATCAAGTGTTAGATGGTTGAAATCACCGTCCATGCATAACATCACAAAAACAATGTATAAAACTGAATACAGGCAAACATCGAAAGAAATACAACTGTAAAATAAAAACCAATAATATAGAACCGTCAGAGGAAAATGACATAAAAAATTGCGCAATGAATGAAAAAAAAAGAAAGGGAGAGAGATCAGAGAGGGGCGCCTCGCGCAATTTTCGATTATTACAATACGATTTCAGAGTCAGCTGACGCTGCGAGATAAAGCCCAACATTTTTCCAGTTATTACCCCCTCCCTTCGACCTTCCGCCCTCGCGCCCATCCTATCGGAAACTGTGTTCCCCTTTCAGCGAGTATTTTTTTTTTACTCGCGAAAATATGAATTCGCCCATAGCGTTGTGCAGTTTACCAGCTGGAAAATACAAGCACAGGTACGGTGCTGACGGTGACACGTGACAGATAACGTCCAAACTGCGTGACGAAGTGCAGCGTACTATCGGCAGTCCGTGTATACGTGAGTTCACACGTCGACGCAGCTTATTTGGCCCAATGGAAAAGTAGATGATGGAAATCATTCGATCAGCGCCTCTCCCTCTCTCTCTTTGAATGGGGCATGCAAAAAGCCAGTCCGCTCATAAACAGGGCGAAATTACTTTTTCGCGGAAAATACGCCGGGGATCTTTTGTTGTCTCGTGCCCATTGAGCGCCCGATCGTTCGGCGCACGCAACGGGATGCCCGATAAAATTACATTGTTTTTTCCGAAAACGCGACTTTATCCTCGCCGCTCGTAACAGCCCGGGCTTTTTTTATTAATGTGTATAAATAAAAAGCGAACGCAAGCGTAGGGCATGAAAAAAAAAAAAAAAAAAAAAAGAGCGACAGCGCAGCGATGACTTTGGGAGGGGAAAATTAAAAATTTTAAACCCTGTCATCGTTAAAAGGACAACACACTGGCATATTGGAAAATTGAACGGCAGGGCACTCTCTGTTAAACTGGTGATCGGTAGCGTATGCCAGAGTTGTAAAAAAGGGGCTTTACGAGCCGAACAAAAGAGCTCCGATTGCTGACTAAAAAAACGAGCGGCCTAGCTCGTGGCTCGCTTACGAATGCACCATTGTCACCGCGACAAACGATAAGAACAAGCCGGGACGGAGGAGAGCACCGCGCGGCTTTGGAAATTAGGAAGTCCGTGATTTATACGCGCGTCTTCGGCAACAGCTCGGCTCCGTTGGAATTTAACGGCGATCCCTCCCGCGGACATCTATCAATTTAATTGGGCAATGTTAATTCCGGCGACGATGGCCTATAAAAGCCGCGCCCCGGCCGGGAGAGGGAAAGCAACGCGCAACGCGTACACCCTCGCTGCAGTTGGTATATACGAAAGAGGGTACAGTCAATGAGGACGAGGGATGGGGGGAGGGGGAGGTGCACATATACCCAATTGCATATATATGGGAGCCGCGGACTAGCCGGCTACTGTTAATCAGTTTAGAGTTTATGTCCCTCCATAAACCCGTGAGGAGAAGGAGGAGGAGGAGAAGGGAACGAAGCTCCTCTGCGGTCTGGCTGGCGTCATTAATAAAAGCCTCGCGCCGTGGCGTTGATAACTCGAAAAGTCGCAAGGAGATATATACCCACCCCCCTGGGCGCGAGAGGAAAACTCGTTACCCTCTCCGCTGCTCTGGTGCTCGGCTCATCGAGATTTACGCCCAAGATTCCGACTTATTTTTTCGCGACTGCCCCCCCCCCCCACCCCCCTTCGGCCCTCGTCCCCCTTGCAGTGTGTATTGGTGTGTGTGTGTGTCTGCGAGTGTCATCGTTCCGTGAAATATTCTTTTGGCTGTTGCTTCTGCTCATCGAGCCTTTTTACGCCGCCCGAGATGATGCGGGCGTATAATGATACGGGGCTAAAGAAGGTGCAGCCAGGGGCGGGGAGGAGTTCGTTTCGCACGATGGCTCGATTCAGTCGCGGATAGATGAGGGGGTGGCGGGGATGGTTTTCTTTTGATTGAATGGGCGGTGAGGTCGTGACTCACTTCTGTTTCTTGAACCTGAAAAAAAGGTAAGTTTGCCAATCGGAGCGTTTTTTTCCAGTTTGCTTTCTTCTAATCACAAGCAGAGCACTTTTGATTTTCTACAGAAATTTATTGTGTGTGGAATTGATTTTCATAAAATTCACTCGCCATGGATTCGACAAATTCGAGGGTTTCAATTTTTCCGTAAATTTCTTCCGGAAAACTAACCGGATTCGCTAAATCACGACGCGCAATGGCCTTTACACTGCGCGCCCATCATTATCCTGAAGCGCATGGCGAACTAACGTTATAACGCCGCTGCTGGCTAGCCAAAGGATAATTTGGCAAAAGGTGTATATACCTGTGCGCTCGCTGTTGGGGTAATCGGGTGGAAGGTGATTTTGTCGCGTCTTCCAAAGATACTGCCTTTCGCCTGTGTCAAGTTGTGTGGATAGAGCTGTGAAGTCGATTAATTATAAACTACGGCTATAGCTGGCGAGGAAGAGGAAGCGAAATTTGTTTGAACTTTTGAGGCTGTGAATGTATCAAAGTGGTGTTTTACAGGAATTACCGTCAAATTGGTGCGAACGGTTGTATTTAACAACGCTAATGATAGCTTGCGGAAAGTTCGCTCACTATTACAGTTTTTACAGATTACTACTCACTTTTTGTAAACGCTTATAAGTGTTTACCGCAACTTAGCAAAAGTTTAATGAAGTTACAAACCCATCTTTTTAAACCTTCTTGAGTTTTATTACCTGAGAGCTACAAAAATATTGGTTTATTGTGAAAAAGACAGCGATAATTGATTTTTTTAAATCACATTTGAATAAAAAGTTTTTACTCGAATGTAAACAACTCTGTTTGAGACGTTTTGGCAATCGAGTAAAAAATTTTAAATTGCAATATTATGTTGTTTGCAACATTGTGTTCAATAGAGTAGTGGAATATTTCACGATTGTGATTAAAAGAGTTGGAAAAGAATTTTTGGCGATCCAAGACAATGACACCACTATCACTTTGGAGGAGTTCAGTAAAAAAATATGTAAAAACGGATGAGTTTAGATATTTCGTCACAATAGATTGTCAATAAATGCATTATTCATATTCGTTAAAACACTGTATAACTTTCGTCGGACCAACATTGACATGCCTAAGGGTTTAATCCCTGCACAGCTTATGCATTGGAAGTTGTTGTTAAAGTACATGAGTATTTAAAATTAAGCACTATACTGTTTAGACTTTTTTTTCTCACAATCGCTCGTCACGGTAATGTCACAAAAATACACGCATCCCCAACCCTCTGAATTCACCTGCCTCTTTAACGATTAATTACTTACAATCGACAACATATGATATACATCCTCCGGCGATTCAACCAAAAACAACATTTCAACAAGCGCCCCGCAACACGCGCAAAAAACAATCCTTCAATGTACAATTACCAGTGATCGACGGCAAAGAGCAAATAAAATCAAACTCCCCAGACCGAGTCCACGCTACAACGGAAAAGTAATCAGCCCCGACCATATCCAATAAACGATCGGAAAACAAAAAAATCCCAGCCTACACGTAACGTCGCGCACTTTGAAAAATCGCAAGCAAACACGACAGAGCGCCCCGGGCTTTCGGCGAATCCTCGAACCCCCGCGTGCACCTCTCGCTCCCGTCCCGCGTCGGTCCCCCGCGCGCTCTGCACAGTCACTAATCTGCGGTCCGGCGTCGTAAACCGTTTAATTCCGCGCCGTGATAAACCGCGCCGTAGTTTATTGCTCTGCGGCCCTTCCCTTCCCCCGTCGCCGTTGCGCATACAGTCGGCCGCGCGGCTTCGAGTTTCGCTATGCGTCTCGATTTCGGGCGACGCGAGAGCGCCGGCGAGGCCGCGGATCCCCGGTGACCGAATATAATTAATAGATATTATTCGAGCGCGCTGGATTTATCGCTTGGCCTGCGACGCTCCCGCACGGCTCATTCCCCTACACATACCTCCGTTCGTTCGTTCGTCGGTCGATGGCTCACGGATATGTACAACGCAGGGCGGGTAGCCTCTATATTTTCTCGGAACAAAAGTCGCAGTTGGGAGTTCCGCGAAGTGCACTTTTTGACGGTGACGTGCTTCAGTGCGTTATTTTCACGAGAAAGCGAGAACCATCAATCCCAAGGGGTGTGTGTAGTTTCTAAAAACAACCGATCGGCGCCGATAATTACTCGCGAGAGGCGGTGGACGAGCTCGGGGATTAAAAAAACACAGCGCGCTGTCCTGAACACGGTCGTAAAAAGGCGCCGTTTCCTCCCGAAAGTGGCGTAATTGGGCATAAACAAATGGCGTAAATACGTGCGCTGCATGCTCACCCACGGGCGATAAAAAAAACTTTGCACGGGTCGTAAAAGTAAAAATTTTCTTTCGCCTCGCCTCGCCAAGTGCAAGTACAGAAGCGCGAGTATGTATACAACGGGTATTTGCAATGTTCCAACGACGACGCATCGGCGAGGCGCGCGGCACTCGTCGATTCCATTACCGTAACGCGACAGAGCCGTCATCAGTTAAACTTTAACGCTCGTGATGATAACAACCGAGGCCCGAGGTGCGTACGCGCCGGTCGAGGTCACGCGATCCGTCCTCTTGTGTTAGTAATGTCCGAGAGCACATGTCATGTGTACACGTATTCAATCTCGTTAATTTCACGAGCGCATTTATACGCGTCGAGAAACGGGAACTCGTCGGACGACGACTACGGACGGAGATCTGATAAGGAGCTCGTAATACGCGGATATATGCGCCTGTATCGATGATAGTCCGACCGTGCGTGTATGAGAATTACGAGCGTTGAAGCCGATTTTTTATCAAAAGTTTCTATAGTTGGACGAGGAGAAGGGGTCTGGTCGTGGTCGAATTAACGTGATAGCAATCTGATTTATTTTTAATGTACTTCAACGCAAAAGACGTCATCGGTGCACAGACTTTTAATGTGTAATCTATGGACCATACTAAGTGACAAGTGCAGAGCTAAAAAACTTTGAATGAGTACATAGCATCTTAAGACTAGATTAAATCAAATGATCAGTAACTTGTTCTTTGAACTTATTTTTTATAGAAACTCTAGTTGTAACGCCATTAATTTGATAAAATTATGATTTAAGACTCTCATCAAAAATCTCAAAACAACTCTGAGCTAAGTCTCAAAAAAGTTCCAAATTAAGTCTCAAACAAGTCTCAAAATAAGTCTCGAAACGAGTCTCAAAACAAGTTTCAATGTACTCATTTAAAGTTCTTTAACCCTCAACTGTCTGTACCGATCAGCATTTACCATTCACTCCGACTCAAAAAACGCCTCGAAACTTTGCACTTTGAGAGACGTCGCACATCGTGACAAAGCGCTTGTCTCGGGACTCTACCCAAAAAACAATACATGGAAAATTCGTGTGGCCATGGACGTCATTTGCGTTGAACTACACTGAAAAAAAAATTAGGTCGACGTCACGTTACGTCGAATTTTCGATGATCGTTTCGATTGCGCGCGAAACCAATGACTAATCGTCGACAGCCCCGTCAAGTTCAATGGGATCGACCCCTCGGAGGGCGGCGAAGCGTCATCGACGAACAGGGGCAGCCGACGCGGAGGTGTGAAAATTTACGAGGGCGCGCGCTCTCGCATCGGCATTCATTTCGATGCACGCGCCTCTCCCGCCTCCTCCCGCAAACCGTGCGTTCGGGCCGCGCGTGCCTGCAGCCGAGGAGAAAAAAAGTGCAGCAAAAGAGAGGGAGGTAGCGAGCGGCTTGCAGCGCTCATCAGCTAAGTGCACGCGTGTGCGAGCACGTCCCCGACCGAAAGAGCGCGCGATGTGTTTTGGTCGGATGAAGGGGAAGCGGAATTCGAGTGGGGATCCCCCCGCGGCCATTATGCGCACGACGGGACGAGTATAGTTTCGATGGGCCGAAAAAAAATCTTCGGCGCATTGTTCGCCGGCGCGTGCGGGTGCAGCGGCTCCTTTCTCCCTCGCGCCCCCTCGATCGCAGTTATTTGGGGTTATTGGGTTTTCGAGGGATTGGTTCTACTCCCCCCGGCTGCGAGTGCGTCGGTGGGCGTCAATTTGAATTTTCGCGGAT